>JARQAB010000255.1:0-40983 GCA_036172955.1 Meloidogyne arenaria
CCCCAAATAAAATAATAAATATAAACCAAAAAAAACCCTTCCACAACAAATAATATACAGAACCAAAAGTAATATCACATACAACATTCAAGAAAAACCAAAAAAGCTCAACAAAAAACTTTTTTAATTAAACCTAATCAAAAGTAATTCCATTGGCAACTACATTTCTATTGGAATATTCCATCAATTATTTGGTTTTTGAGGAGCAAAAATTTTAATAAACACCACTCGACGGACCAAACGTGATAGGCTGTATATAATTGCCCGTGGGCAAAGGGTCGGTTTTTCCTCGTCTTAAATCAATACCCAAACCCTCACAAGTTTGCCTTGAGCTTTAGTGATTGTCATACAAAAAGCAACCCTTACAGGGGGGGGAAACTGAAATCTGTGTCGAAGCTTACTGCCATCAGGATTATTATCAACAAATTGGATTTCTTGTACGGACAATGTGCCAAAACTTTAAAAACCACGTGATCAGATCCAATATTTATGGTCCTCTGCTTCTATAAGATTCGATTGTAAATTAGTTACAATTAGTCTCGTTCCATTACACAACGATTTTTGTGTGTTAAATTTTGAAGCCCAAGCAATACGATTACGGAGCCCACTTTGAGCTTGAGACTATGAGCTGGCATTCATTTGGGTGATACGATTAATGTTGCAACGTCATATTCAGCAGCATTATAAGCCAAAGGATTTTCACCTGTCGGATTGTCAATAGATAAATATTCGACCTCTGGTGAATCAATCATGTCTATAATTTCACAATTAATAGAATCAACAACCCTATTTGTTGGTGCTAAATTAATCTTTTCAATAATTCATACTTGCTACAGCAAACCCTTGATCAAAAACAAAATCATATAATTCTTGTCGTGAATTGACTATCATATTTGGTGGAATATTAACTAAATCACCGATAGTTCCGGTACCAATACTATAAAGCCAATCCTTAAATTGAATTTCCGAAGGAATCACTCTCATATTTTGCACAAGTCTAAATTTTTGGAAAAGGGGATACAATGTGAGGATTGAATGCAAGCAGCAACAGAAGCACCAGGGGAAGCAGAATCAGCAACTGGTAAAGATTGCTTCCAGTCTCCTGAAAGTATCACAACTTTCCCAGCAAAAGGATGGGTTTTATTTTGAGGAACCATAGTACGACACAATTGGTCTACATTTTCAAACACAGTCTTATTTAACATGGTTATCTCATCAATAATAATGACATCACATTCTATAATTCTTCTCCCAAAAAAGCTGTCAAACTTTACCAAAGGAAGTTTTCCCGGTTCAACATTAATCCCGAAACGAAAAGCAGAGTGAAATGTCATACCCCCTGCATAAAACTTTGTAGAAGCAATACCCGTTGAGGCGGTTGGTAAAACTTTTAAATTTAACTGCCTAAGTTGGTAAAGAACATAATTTAATAAGAATGTTTTGCCTGTACCCCCATCTCCTGACAAATAAAAATATTTATTAACAGAATTAGGGTCAAAAACAGCATCGCGAATCATATTAAAGAAAGTATTTTGTTCAGTATTTAAATTTGCCCTTTCTAAATTAGAGGTATCTAATGTTTCATCGGGCTCATCACTGTTAACAGTGTTCGGAAAGAAAAAATCGTCTAACGCCCTATCTGGGTCATTTAAGATTGAATTATTAGGCGAAGGAAGACCAAATCATCCATAGAACGCCCATTACTTAACAAATATCTCTCAATGATAGCTAATGCTCTATCAATACGTAAAAGTTTTTCATTTTCTGAACACCGTCTCCTATCATACATCTGATCCTTAAACATTTCCCACAAAACATAACCATCAATAACACACCGTTCTGTTCCCCCAAATACAAGAATATTTGCGAACAATTGCCTCATCTGTGAGGGATTAAATGAAAAAGAGGCCTCCCTCAACGTACGTTCCCAAACCCCATTATCTTCAAAAAGTCCCCTTAAGCGTGCAGCATCTGCAAAAGTAGTACATACTTGACCATTAAATGTTTTTAGTTCTTCTGGATCCCCAGGAAAATGCTTAGTTAGAACATACAAAGCAAAGAGTTCAGGTTCACGTGGTGATACAGGATAAATTCTCCCTATAATCGGTTTAGTTATTTTTCTAATTTCAGCCATTCTCCTTTTATGCCACACCTTTTCTTTGCTATCAAATGAATATGTTTCAGGTAAAACTTCAAAAAGTATATTTTTAATAAAGGGATTATTTATATTCTTTCGCCATAAGTTCCAGTAAGCAGTAAGATGTGTATCTGGAAGAATGCCTTCTTCAACGTTAGCAAGAACCTCAGGAGCAGTTTTAGAATTAAAAACTAATTTTTGGTTACCCGGCAAATGAATTTTCAAACCTATAACAGTGTGTGAAAGAAAGGCATACTTATATCCCATTACTCGCGAAAAAGCCTCGGTTGGACTACGATAAATCATTTTAGCGTATTGTGCAGGTTCATCAACATTGATTAGGCCATCTACAGCACTACGGACATAGGAAAAACTGTTACCTTTAAACGGATATTTTAAGGCATATTTTAAATTGTCAGATTGTCCATACGCAAATTCAAGATTATGGTGACAATGAAACATGACAAGAATAAATGGGTTATAAGCTACTACACGAGAATTATCATATTTAACTTTAATCCTACCTCTTTTAATTTCTAACGTTTCACCGCCGTCTGCCGGACTCGGACGCCTATATTCGGCTGGTTTGTTGGCGTGTAAAATGGTAAATTTACTGAAAGGTTTTGGAAAGCCTTTCTTACAGTTACCCCTATTATTACGACAATGTGACCCACAATCATGAAACTGATGCTTAGGTAACAGTTCACGCACCTTGCGTAAAAAATTTGCCCAAACAGACTTATCATTTGCAGTTGGTTCTGGTGGAATATGTGCCCAAATTAAATTTTCTACATTTTCAGGCGTAGCAGGAATATCAGTACAATATACTCTATGCAAATGTGGACCGCCTACTCTTTTCTGAAACTCACGACTTTCACCAAAGCCTAGAATGTTACCAAGAATATGCTTCTTTTCTAATAGATAATGAAGTTTTCTAAGTTTATCTTCGTAAATACGACAAGTAATATCAAATCTATCAACAACTTTTTGATTAGCCCGTAATAAATTTCTTTGAATTTCAGGCCACCTGGGATTGCAGGTAAAAGTAAACATAAATGAACAAAACCCAGTTTTACGAGTCCGGGCCATTATTGCAGTTGCATTATAAAACATCTCCTGAAAATATGGGCGTGTCCCGGGGTGATATTTCCTAAACGCAACAATGTGACCAAGATCAGAAACAGACTTAGCACCGCAATCTCTTTGCAACCATCTAAGAGCATCTGGAGGATATGTAGCACGCAAATCCATATCGTCTCTTCTTAAATAATTAGCAACAGAGGAATCTATTCTAGCATTATAATCTAACACAAACTTTTGACTCAAACCGCCACCTGCGTTCCAAATATTATGGTAATCTTCATTTCTACGCAAAGCAAGGCGATATTTAATGTAAGCCCTAACAGAAATATTTTTTTTATTAGAATTTTCAGCATCATCATCAGACGAATCATCGTTTATGGCATTTAAATTATTTTTATTCAAAGGTATTTTTGCATGATAACCATCATCGCCACAAGGAAAAAGAATGGGATAACATAATGTGTCTGTTAAAGGATGATTAGGAGCAAAAGTAAACAAATGACCTTCAAGATCTGTAATATAGATGCCTTTAACTTGTGGTAATTCATCGGCTTCAGTACAAATCGAAAATAAAGTCTCTTCTGTAGGCAGATTAACTTGCCTAGGATGATCAGAAGGATCACGAACAATAACAGGCGCATCCCTCTCTTCTAACAATACAAGCCTATAATACTTAACAGAATCAAGACCATCCGAGTGTAATTTATCCAAGTATTGAGCATGGAAATTTTTATAAATAGTTGCCAAAGGATGGGTTTGACGCAAAAGTGTATCTAAATTTCTAAGTGTTTCCTGGTCTACTCTATCGCCACCATAAGAAACATTATTAACCCTATTTCAAAGGCTGTATTTGCATCCAAAATATATAACTGTGAAAAAGAAGGGCCATTATCACCAGGCGTGATCGAGCTAAGTTTACGAACAAACTCTCCGTTAAGTAAATAACAAATTCCCCCATCAAGATTTGATTCTCTATGGCCGACATAAACTGATGCGAAGGCCAATAATGAGTTATATATATTCTGGTGTTGCAAAAATTCTAAAGAATCTTGAGAATCACCATTACTTAAATCTTTTAAAAGTTGAGGGTGTGGACTATAAGGCGGAAGAGTGACTAAACCACACTTACAACAAAAAGAAGAAGTAATTTTTTTATGTTTCTGACGAAAAGCCTCGTTAACTTCTGT
The DNA here is from genome assembly GCA_036172955.1 of Meloidogyne arenaria. NCBI lineage: Eukaryota > Metazoa > Nematoda > Chromadorea > Rhabditida > Meloidogynidae > Meloidogyne > Meloidogyne arenaria. The sequence goes on from JARQAB010000255.1 coordinate 4,408, forward strand.
GTTCAACAATAAAGCCCCACAAAAACAACAAACTTGATCACCAAAATTACCGGAATCGTAATAAGGCTCATAATGCATAGACCTAACATCTGCACACGGATAAAGCTTATGAGACCTTCCACAGTAAGAAGAAATCTTAAAAAACACATCATCATTATTCTCTGTTTCAGAAAGTTCAGAAACAGAATTAGTTTTTCTAGCAGCAATTCTTTCAGACCGCCTTAATGGTGGGTCTGGCTCTAAATCTAAAACGGGATAATTATTAACAACACAATTATCTTGTATCTCGTTACCAAAATCTAAATTAAAATTAAAAACATTTCCTTGCACTGGAGCATGTCTAGGATTATAATCGAAAATCCCAACATAATCAATATCATTTGAAAGAATTAACTGAGAAAAATGCCATAAAATACGCTTCCTTTCATATTGAATATTTAAAAAAGGAATTATTAACGATTTATTATTAAACAAAAACAATTCCGAATACAGGCAAACAAAAAATCCACAATTTGTCCCATCTCTTTGTTCTGTAAACTGAGAACGGGGCAAAACTTGAATATTTATATTCTCAACAAAAAGGCCAGGTGTCAAATCACAAATACACCTCTTAATTAAATCTACACGCCTTTGATCAAAAACACCACAAGAAACATCGGTTAAACGGTTAACAGAAGGTAAAGAGTCAACGAAAATGCAAGAAAAATTATTACGATCTGAACGATCAAAAATTACCAACCCAAAATGACCAGGAAAAATAATTGGAATCAATAAAATATCATAATCCTGGTTATAATTATAACAACAATCAAAAATATTAAGCGGATCAACACCCTCCCCAAAATGGTGCTCAACAACAGCAAACTGAGGCGAAACAACGACAACATTCAAATTGGAACGATATGATAAAAATTTTAAATAAATAAAAACAAAACTATCTTGCAACCACAAATTAGGATCCGACCACAAACTAATAATTTCGGGCCTTGAAAACCCAATATCATCGGTAAAAATCCTATTATTAATATTAGGCATAGGACCAAAAGGTATATCTAATAAATCAATAGACAAAAAGGCGGGAACATAATTCACATTAACATTATCATTGGAAACAGTTTCATTTAAAACACTCTTTTTAGGCCTACCTCGACAAGTTTTCCTTTTTTTAGGCCTACCCCTTTTAACAGATGTATCAGAAAAAATACTACTTGGCGATAAATCACGAGAAACAAAAGTAAAACTTGAAAGATCATCACTTAAATTACTATCAATTTCAAAAGAAATACTACCATTATCTAAATTATCCCCAATTGAATCATTACCCAAAACAATATTACCCCCAGTTACATTTATACCATCCATTAAATCACCATCCACAGAACATCCACCAACAACACTCTTCTGATAACGTTCTCTTTCCAATTTTCTCTTTCTTTGTTGTTTGGAAGGCATTTAAAATTGAATTATAAAATTTGATATAAAAATTTATCTAAAAAGAAAAAAGTTTAAGTACCTTTTTAACTTCATTTAATTTTTTTAATTTTTCTTTTTAATTGTTTGTTTGTATTGACTTCAAGTGGATTCAAACCTTCAACACTTATCAACATCCAAAAGGTTAGTCTCTTCCTCCTCCCTCGGTTAAAGGATCGCTCCTTATTATTCAGGGAATGCTCCCTGATTAGTTATACTCTTTATAAAGCAGGATTTATGCAGGACTTTTCTTGAATCCGGTATGAACCTTGCTTTATTAAGAGGAAACTAATCAGGGGTCATTTGCTGATTAGATTCCATCCTTAAAGGAGGCATGCCGAGTAAAAAACCGGCATGACCCCTCTATCCAGAATGAAACCTAATCAGAAAATGCGCCCTGATTAGTTTCCTCTTAATAAAGCAAGGTCCATACCGGATCAAGAAAAAATCCGGCATGACCCCTACTCTATAAAGAGTACAACTAATCAGGGAACATTCCCTGATTAGTAGGGAGCAACTCCCTTAACCGAGGGAGGAGGAAGAAACTAACCTTTTGAATGTTGATGAAGTGTTGAAGGTTTGAATCCACTTGAGGCCAATACAACCAAACAATTAAAAAGAAAAATTAAAAAAATTAAATGAAGTTAAAAAGGGTACTTATTTACTTCCCTCCCCCACCCAATTTTTCCGGTAAAAATGTAAGAATGGCCAATCTGTCATGTTTGTAGAACTCGTCACGAAGTGCCTAATGACAGCAAAATCAAAAAAAATGCACTTGGTTTGACCAAAATACAGAACCCAGAAAATTTAGAAACCATGGGGAGGGTTTTCAAATAAAAAAATTTGATGGAAATGATACCTCATTCAAAAGAGCTCGTCGAGTTGAGTCGAATGACAACAATATCGACAAGATTGGACAAGATTTGTCAAAGTTATGACATAAAATAAACATACGAAAGATCGACGACTCGCGTCATAATTTTGCCAAATACTGTCCAAGCTTGTCGATATTGTTGTCATTCGACTCAGCTCGACGAGCTCTTTCGAATGAGGTATCATTTGCACAAACTTTTCGAATTCCAAAAAACCACCCCTGCGGGGTCTAAGTTTTCGGGGGTCTGTATCTCGGTCAAACCGAGTCAGATTTTTTTGATTTTGGTGTCATTCGATGCAGCTCGATGAGCTCTATAAAGATGACAGACTGACCATTTTTACATATTTATCGAAAAATTTGGGTGGGGGGGGGAAGTAAATAAGTACCCTAAAAAGGGCCCTGCTCAGAATTTGTAATTTTAAAAAAAGCCTAAATTTCTGAAATCTTTTGGGAACTGTTGACTTGATTACATGCAACAGATCCTAATTAATAATTCACAAACAATTATTAATAATTGAAAATGTAAAAATCCGGAAAAAAAACTCGAAAAACCCAAAAAAAAACCCGAAAAAAAAACGGGAAAAAAAACCAATTTCGTTAATTTCGAGGGTTTTTCGTGTTTTTTTTTGCTCAAAAAAGGATTGAAACATGAGCAGGACCCTTTTAGAACACTAAAAAATAAACACCATCTTTAAAAAACTAAAAAATTTAAAAAAAAACAGAAAAAAATGAATTTTTTGAAAATCAAAAAAGTGAAAAAAAGCCGAAAAAATGCCTATGGACAAAATGGTCAGGCGGATAAAATGCCTACGGTTTATAATAAAGCTGGTTGAAACCTAATTAAAATAAAAGAAGCGGGGTAATAGGTTATCGGCCACGGGGAGTTTAATGCGCATGACCATTTTGGTGCCACACTCAAGTGCGGCACCGTAATGGCCTGTTGAAAATTTCAACTCGTTATAGCGGATTTTCCAAAGCCTGGAGGTCTAAGTGCCTGAGAGTGATATTGTAGGGATGGGAGTTGTTAACAAATCAATAGTTGGTCACTCGAGTCTCAGATGAAGTTTTGGAGGTCATATGGTCCAAAGAGCCGGGGTCGAAATGTCGACTTTTTTTAAAAGGTCGTTTCAGCTTTTTTCGATAGCCTATTCGAAAGAGCGTCCACTGGGGCTCCGAATAAGGTATACTTTGTTGGGGGTCTACTTGAGTCTCAAAAAGTTATGGTCAGTGTTCGCAAATGTCACAAAACTTTATGAGACTCTAACGACTCGAGGAAAATTTTTAAAATTTTTCCGAGAACGGATTTGAACTCAGCGCATATTAGAGTACCATATGAGCCGTTTTTGGAAAAATTTTAAAAATTTTGTCACGTCAAAATTTATTCCCCAAAGTTGAGACTCAAAATTTGACAAAATGTTTAAAAAATCATAACTCCCCAAAAATAAACCCTTTTGAAACATTTTAAAAGCTTAATATATAGCAAAAATTCTGCTCTATTTTATAAAAATATTTATAACACCCCTCAGCCTCGATATACCCCAAAAAATTTTAAAAAACCGAAAAATTTTGAATTTTGAAAAAATCGACCCTACCAGGCCTCGGGTGAAATTTTACAAAAATTTAAATAGCTCAAAAAATTTGTAATTTTTTGCTCTATTTTATAACCTTTAATTCGTTTGGCTACGACAAAATCCCGCCATGTTATGGCCAATTTAAATTTCACCCAAAAATTTCAAAAGGGGAAAATGGGGGATGGGTCCAAAACTTCAAAAATGGGTCCAAAAATCGATATCGAGAAAAATATGTTTTATGGTACTCCAATATGTGCTGAACACGAATCCGAACTCCGTTTATTTTTAAAAATTTTTTCCTCGGAGATATACTCAAAAAACCGACCACTTTTGGCCCCAAAAATGCCACTTTTTTGAGTATAACTCCCCCAGACTCAAGTGTACCCCCAATAAAGTATATATTTTTAGAGGTTTCAAGGGACGCTCTACAAGATAGGATACTCAAATCGAGTTTCAATTCACGCGTTAAAAAGTCGGTTTTGGCGAGGTCACTTTGGTGCCCATAACTATGTCAGGAAAAAATCTCAGACTCTTGTGTCCCCCAACAAAATTGTAGTACATTTAGTGCCCTATTATACCAAAAAAGAGTTGAAACCGTTTGCCCAATCTTAAGCATTTTTATAATTACACTCAATGGGAGCCACCCTTCAGGTTAGGGGTTTTGGACATTTTGGACCTTTAGCGTTTAATAACTTTGCCCAAAATGGTCAGAAAAATTTGAACCAAATTTTTTCAGACTCCCCACATGGAGCTCTATCGAATGGCATATAATTTGTAAATTGTCGTTGAGTTTCGTCGGACACCATGTGTCATTTTGGGACGAGATGTGCAATTTTTCCGCGAGGCTACGGGTCGGAGAGTTGATCCCAGACCTCCCAAATTTTTCCTTCAATATAGTACACATCCCAACTTAAAATCCTCCCCCCAACCACTTTTTGATCCAACTTTTCCCCTTCGAGCTATAACCATTTGAAAAACCACCCATGGCCGTTTCAGTGCGAAAACGACGGTTCAGTGCCGAGGTCAGATTTTTCCTGAATAGAGCGCAAAAAGTTGCAGGACAAATCCACCTTCAAAAAAATTCCAGCCGCCGGCCTTCGGCCGGCGGAATTTTTGAAAGCCCATTTCCCCCCAAAAATAGGGGCACTACCAAGATTTTTATTAAATATATAACTAGTTGTGCCCATTGGGGTATGGCGGTAAGTTACGTATGCAATTCCTATTAGGATACTCTGGCGGTAAAATTTTGCTCTGCCCGTTGGAAAGCCTAACGGCTTTGGGGCGCGCTTCGCGCGCTGCTAGAAACATTAAGATTTGCCCTGCCTTTTCATTGCTCCGGGCCTTCGGCCCTCGCCGTAAAATTTAGCCCTGCCTTTTCATTGCTTCGGGCCTTCGGCCCTCGCCGATAAAGTTTAGCCCTGCCTTTTCATCGCTTCGGGCCTTCGGCCCTCGCCGATAAAATTTAGCCCTGCCTTTTCATTGATTCGGGCCTTCGGCCCTCGCCGTAAATGTTTTGTCCTGCCTTTTCATTGCTTCGGGCCTTCGGCCCTCGCCGGCAAAGTTTAGCCCTGCCTTTTCATTGCTTCGGGCCTTCGGCCCTCGCGATCCATTTTGGGATGGATCTTAAGCTCGGGCCTTCGGCCCTCGCGACCCACTTTGCGATGGATCTTAAGCTCGGGCCTTCGGCCCTCGCGACCCATTTTGGGATGGATCTTAAGCTCGGGCCTTCGGCCCTCGCGATCCATTTTGGGATGGATCTTAAGCTCGGGCCTTCGGCCCTCGCGATCCATTTTGGGATGGATCTTAAGCTCGGGCCTTCGGCCCTCGCGATCCATTTTGGGATGGATCTTAAGCTCGGGCCTTCGGCCCTCGCGATCCATTTTGGGATGGATCTTAAGCTCGGGCCTTCGGCCCTCGCGATCCATTTTGGGATGGATCTTAAGCTCGGGCCTTCGGCCCTCGCGACCCATTTTGGGATGGATCTTAAGCTTGGGCCTTCGGCCCTCGCGACCCATTTTGGGATGGATCTTAAACTCGGGCCTTCGGCCCTCGCGACCCATAAAGCTGGTTGAAACCTAATTAAAATAAAAGAAGCGGGGTAATAGGTTATCGGCCACGGGGAGTTTAATGCGCATGACCATTTTGGTGCCACACTCAAGTGCGGCACCGTAATGGCCTGTTGAAAATTTCAACTCGTTATAGCGGATTTTCCAAAGCCTGGAGGTCTAAGTGCCTGAGAGTGATATTGTAGGGATGGGAGTTGTTAACAAATCAATAGTTGGTCACTCGAGTCTCAGATGAAGTTTTGGAGGTCATATGGTCCAAAGAGCCGGGGTCGAAATGTCGACTTTTTTTAAAAGGTCGTTTCAGCTTTTTTCGATAGCCTATTCGAAAGAGCGTCCACTGGGGCTCCGAATAAGGTATACTTTGTTGGGGGTCTACTTGAGTCTCAAAAAGTTATGGTCAGTGTTCGCAAATGTCACAAAACTTTATGAGACTCTAACGACTCGAGGAAAATTTTTAAAATTTTTCCGAGAACGGATTTGAACTCAGCGCATATTAGAGTACCATATGAGCCGTTTTTGGAAAAAAAATTAAAAAATTTTGTCACGTCAAAATTTATTCCCCAAAGTTGAGACTCAAAATTTGACAAAATGTTTAAAAAATCATAACTCCCCAAAATAAAACCCTTTTGAAACATTTTAAAAGCTTAATATATAGCAAAAATTCTGCTCTATTTTATAAAAATATTTATAACACCCCTCAGCCTCGATATACCCCAAAAAATTTTAAAAAACCGAAAAATTTTGAATTTTGAAAAAATCGACCCTACCAGGCCTCGGGTGAAATTTTACAAAAATTTAAATAGCTCAAAAAATTTGTAATTTTTTGCTCTATTTTATAACCTTTAATTCGTTTGGCTACGACAAAATCCCGCCATGTTATGGCCAATTTAAATTTCACCCAAAAATTTCAAAAGGGGTACCCCTTCAAAAATGGGTCCAAAAATCGATATCGAGAAAAATATGTTTTATGGTACTCCAATATGTGCTGAACACGAATCCGAACTCCGTTTATTTTTAAAAATTTTTTCCTCGGAGATATACTCAAAAAACCGACCACTTTTGGCCCCAAAAATGCCACTTTTTTGAGTATAACTCCCCCAGACTCAAGTGTACCCCCAATAAAGTATATATTTTTAGAGGTTTCAAGGGACGCTCTACAAGATAGGATACTCAAATCGAGTTTCAATTCACGCGTTAAAAAGTCGGTTTTGGCGAGGTCACTTTGGTGCCCATAACTATGTCAGGAAAAAATCTCAGACTCTTGTGTCCCCCAACAAAATTGTAGTACATTTAGTGCCCTATTATACCAAAAAAGAGTTGAAACCGTTTGCCCAATCTTAAGCATTTTTATAATTACACTCAATGGGAGCCACCCTTCAGGTTAGGGGTTTTGGACATTTTGGACCTTTAGCGTTTAATAACTTTGCCCAAAATGGTCAGAAAAATTTGAACCAAATTTTTTCAGACTCCCCACATGGAGCTCTATCGAATGGCATATAATTTGTAAATTGTCGTTGAGTTTCGTCGGACACCATGTGTCATTTTGGGACGAGATGTGCAATTTTTCCGCGAGGCTACGGGTCGGAGAGTTGATCCCAGACCTCCCAAATTTTTCCTTCAATATAGTACACATCCCAACTTAAAATCCTCCCCCCAACCACTTTTTGATCCAACTTTTCCCCTTCGAGCTATAACCATTTGAAAAACCACCCATGGCCGTTTCAGTGCGAAAACGACGGTTCAGTGCCGAGGTCAGATTTTTCCTGAATAGAGCGCAAAAAGTTGCAGGACAAATCCACCTTCACAAAAATTCCAGCCGCCGGCCTTCGGCCGGCGGAATTTTTGAAAGCCCATTTCCCCCCAAAAATAGGGGCACTACCAAGATTTTTATTAAATATATAACTAGCTGTGGGTTACGTATGCGATGGCGGCGTTGTGCGTATGCAATTCCTATTAGGATACTCTGGCTGTTTAGTTTGGGGTGCCCGTTGGAAAGCCTAACGGCTTTGGGGCGCGCTTCGCGCGCTGCTAGAAACAGTTCATTCTTTTCATAATTTAAACCATCCCGTTTTTTACCGTGCTTAGCCATTGTTGTATAACATTTTGTAATTATACAACAATGCCCAGGGTACACCACGTGGAGGTGCACGGAGGTAAACGGGCAAACCCTGTACCCCGTGGGAGGGACCCCACCCCAAAAGAAATAATAAATAAATAAATAAATAATAAATAAATAAATAAATAAATAAATAATAAATAAATAAAAAAATAAAAAAAAAAATAAACAAATTAAATAAAAAATAAAATATATAAAAAAAAATAAAAAAAATAAAAATAAATAATAATAAATAATAAATAAATAAATAAATAAATAAATATAAATAAATAAAAATAATAAAATAATAAATAAATACTTAAACAAACAAAAAACAATGAAATACTCAACCGGTCAGCATAAAGCCTCCCGTGCGATTATGCCCCTATTGGACATAAAAGTGAATAATAAATAAAAAAATAAATCATTAAACAACAATGAAATACTCAACCGGTCAGCATAAAGCCTCCCGTGCGATTATGCCCCTATTGGACATAAAAGTGAATAATAAATAAAAAAAATAAATCATTAAACAACAATGAAATACTCAACCGGTCAGCATAAAGCCTCCCGTGCGATTATGCCCCTATTGGACATAAAAGTGAATAATAAATAAAAAAAATAAATCATTAAACAACAATGAAATACTCAACCGGTTGGCATAAAGCCTCCCGTGCGATTATGCCCCTATTGGACATAAAAGTGAAAAAAATAAAATTAAAGCTCAAAACTATAAAAATAATTAAACAAATAAAATACTATTTAAAAAACAACCCCAAAAATACTAAGTTTTAAATAATACAATCCCAAAAACCTTCTCATAAAGAATAATATAAAAAACATCAATAACAAATAAACCAAATCAAAAAACAGCTTACACCAATATTACGAGAAATATACCCATTTCTATCAAAATATTCCAAAAAATATAATCAGCTCCCAATCAAAAACAAAACAAATCTTATTTTATATACTATAATTAAACACTCCACTAAAAATACCAATTATACTTTAATTAAACACAACATTCAATAAACTAAAATAATAGACACAACCAAATAAATTTTAAATAAAAAACAATTCGGATCAAAAGTAAATAATTCATACCCCAAATAAAATAATAAATATAAAACCAAAAAAACCCTTCCACAACAAATAATATACAGAACCAAAAGTAATATCACAATACAACATTCAAGAAAAACCAAAAAAGCTCAACAAAAAACTTTTTTAAATTAAACCTAATCAAAAGTAATTCCATTGGCAACTACATTTCTTATTGGAATACTTCCATCATTATTTGGTTTTTTAGGAGCAAAAATTTTAATAAAATCACCACTTCGGCCACGTGATAAGGCTGTATATAATTGCCCGTGGGCAAAGGGCTCGTCATTAAAATCAATACCCAAACGCTCACAAGTTTGCCCTTGAGCTTTAGTGATTGTCATACAAAAAGCAACCCTTACAGGAAACTGAAATCGTTCGAAGCTTACTGCATCAGGATTATTATCAACAAATTGATTTCTTGTACGACAAATGCCAACTTTAAAACCATGATCAGATCCAATATTTATTGTCTCTGCTTCTATAAGATTCGATTGTAAATTAGTTACAATTAGTCTCGTTCCATTACACAACGATTTTTGTGTGTTTAAATTTTGAAGCAATACGATTACGGAGCCCACTTTGAGCTTGAGACTATGAGCTGGCATTCCATTTGGAGTGATACGATTTAATGTTGCAACGTCATATTCAGCAGCATTATAAGCCAAAGGATTTTCACCTGTCGGATTGTCAATAGATAAATATTCGACCTCTGGTGAATCAATCATGTCTATAATTTCACAATTAATAGAATCAACAACCCTATTTGTTGGTGCTAAAATTAATCTTTTCAATAATTCATTACTTGCTACAGCAAACCCTTGATCAAAAACAAAATCATATAATTCTTGTCGTGAATTGACTATCATATTTGGTGGAATATTAACTAAATCACCGATAGTTCCGGTACCAATACTATAAAGCCAATCCTTAAATTGAATTTCCGAAGGAATCACTCTCATATTTTGCACAAGTCTAAATTTTTGGAAAAGGGGATACAAATGTGAGGATTGAATGCAAGCAGCAACAGAAGCACCAGGGGAAGCAGAATCAGCAACTGGTAAAGATTGCTTCCAGTCTCCTGAAAGTATCACAACTTTCCCAGCAAAAGGATGGGTTTTATTTTGAGGAACCATAGTACGACACAATTGGTCTACATTTTCAAACACAGTCTTATTTAACATGGTTATCTCATCAATAATAATGACATCACATTCTATAATTCTTCTCCCAAAAAAGCTGTCAAACTTTACCAAAGGAAGTTTTCCCGGTTCAACATTAATCCCGAAACGAAAAGCAGAGTGAAATGTCATACCCCCTGCATAAAACTTTGTAGAAGCAATACCCGTTGAGGCGGTTGGTAAAACTTTTAAATTTAACTGCCTAAGTTGGTAAAGAACATAATTTAATAAGAATGTTTTGCCTGTACCCCCATCTCCTGACAAATAAAAATATTTATTAACAGAATTAGGGTCAAAAACAGCATCGCGAATCATATTAAAGAAAGTATTTTGTTCAGTATTTAAATTTGCCCTTTCTAAATTAGAGGTATCTAATGTTTCATCGGGCTCATCACTGTTAACAGTGTTCGGAAAGAAAAAATCGTCTAACGCCCTATCTGGGTCATTTAAGATTGAATTATTAGGCGAAGGAAGACCAAAATCATCCATAGAACGCCCATTACTTAACAAATATCTCTCAATGATAGCTAATGCTCTATCAATACGTAAAAGTTTTTCATTTTCTGAACACCGTCTCCTATCATACATCTGATCCTTAAACATTTCCCACAAAACATAACCATCAATAACACACCGTTCTGTTCCCCCAAATACAAGAATATTTGCGAACAATTGCCTCATCTGTGAGGGATTAAATGAAAAAGAGGCCTCCCTCAACGTACGTTCCCAAACCCCATTATCTTCAAAAAGTCCCCTTAAGCGTGCAGCATCTGCAAAAGTAGTACATACTTGACCATTAAATGTTTTTAGTTCTTCTGGATCCCCAGGAAAATGCTTAGTTAGAACATACAAAGCAAAGAGTTCAGGTTCACGTGGTGATACAGGATAAATTCTCCCTATAATCGGTTTAGTTATTTTTCTAATTTCAGCCATTCTCCTTTTATGCCACACCTTTTCTTTGCTATCAAATGAATATGTTTCAGGTAAAACTTCAAAAAGTATATTTTTAATAAAGGGATTATTTATATTCTTTCGCCATAAGTTCCAGTAAGCAGTAAGATGTGTATCTGGAAGAATGCCTTCTTCAACGTTAGCAAGAACCTCAGGAGCAGTTTTAGAATTAAAAACTAATTTTTGGTTACCCGGCAAATGAATTTTCAAACCTATAACAGTGTGTGAAAGAAAGGCATACTTATATCCCATTACTCGCGAAAAAGCCTCGGTTGGACTACGATAAATCATTTTAGCGTATTGTGCAGGTTCATCAACATTGATTAGGCCATCTACAGCACTACGGACATAGGAAAAACTGTTACCTTTAAACGGATATTTTAAGGCATATTTTAAATTGTCAGATTGTCCATACGCAAATTCAAGATTATGGTGACAATGAAACATGACAAGAATAAATGGGTTATAAGCTACTACACGAGAATTATCATATTTAACTTTAATCCTACCTCTTTTAATTTCTAACGTTTCACCGCCGTCTGCCGGACTCGGACGCCTATATTCGGCTGGTTTGTTGGCGTGTAAAATGGTAAATTTACTGAAAGGTTTTGGAAAGCCTTTCTTACAGTTACCCCTATTATTACGACAATGTGACCCACAATCATGAAACTGATGCTTAGGTAACAGTTCACGCACCTTGCGTAAAAAATTTGCCCAAACAGACTTATCATTTGCAGTTGGTTCTGGTGGAATATGTGCCCAAATTAAATTTTCTACATTTTCAGGCGTAGCAGGAATATCAGTACAATATACTCTATGCAAATGTGGACCGCCTACTCTTTTCTGAAACTCACGACTTTCACCAAAGCCTAGAATGTTACCAAGAATATGCTTCTTTTCTAATAGATAATGAAGTTTTCTAAGTTTATCTTCGTAAATACGACAAGTAATATCAAATCTATCAACAACTTTTTGATTAGCCCGTAATAAATTTCTTTGAATTTCAGGCCACCTGGGATTGCAGGTAAAAGTAAACATAAATGAACAAAACCCAGTTTTACGAGTCCGGGCCATTATTGCAGTTGCATTATAAAACATCTCCTGAAAATATGGGCGTGTCCCGGGGTGATATTTCCTAAACGCAACAATGTGACCAAGATCAGAAACAGACTTAGCACCGCAATCTCTTTGCAACCATCTAAGAGCATCTGGAGGATATGTAGCACGCAAATCCATATCGTCTCTTCTTAAATAATTAGCAACAGAGGAATCTATTCTAGCATTATAATCTAACACAAACTTTTGACTCAAACCGCCACCTGCGTTCCAAATATTATGGTAATCTTCATTTCTACGCAAAGCAAGGCGATATTTAATGTAAGCCCTAACAGAAATATTTTTTTTATTAGAATTTTCAGCATCATCATCAGACGAATCATCGTTTATGGCATTTAAATTATTTTTATTCAAAGGTATTTTTGCATGATAACCATCATCGCCACAAGGAAAAAGAATGGGATAACATAATGTGTCTGTTAAAGGATGATTAGGAGCAAAAGTAAACAAATGACCTTCAAGATCTGTAATATAGATGCCTTTAACTTGTGGTAATTCATCGGCTTCAGTACAAATCGAAAATAAAGTCTCTTCTGTAGGCAGATTAACTTGCCTAGGATGATCAGAAGGATCACGAACAATAACAGGCGCATCCCTCTCTTCTAACAATACAAGCCTATAATACTTAACAGAATCAAGACCATCCGAGTGTAATTTATCCAAGTATTGAGCATGGAAATTTTTATAAATAGTTGCCAAAGGATGGGTTTGACGCAAAAGTGTATCTAAATTTCTAAGTGTTTCCTGGTCTACTCTATCGCCACCATAAGAAACATTATTAACCCTATTTTCAAAGGCTGTATTTGCATCCAAAATATATAACTGTGAAAAAGAAGGGCCATTATCACCAGGCGTGATCGAGCTAAGTTTACGAACAAACTCTCCGTTAAGTAAATAACAAATTCCCCCATCAAGATTTGATTCTCTATGGCCGACATAAACTGATGCGAAGGCCAATAATGAGTTATATATATTCTGGTGTTGCAAAAATTCTAAAGAATCTTGAGAATCACCATTACTTAAATCTTTTAAAAGTTGAGGGTGTGGACTATAAGGCGGAAGAGTGACTAAACCACACTTACAACAAAAAGAAGAAGTAATTTTTTTATGTTTCTGACGAAAAGCCTCGTTAACTTCTGTGTTCAACAATAAAGCCCCACAAAAACAACAAACTTGATCACCAAAATTACCGGAATCGTAATAAGGCTCATAATGCATAGACCTAACATCTGCACACGGATAAAGCTTATGAGACCTTCCACAGTAAGAAGAAATCTTAAAAAACACATCATCATTATTCTCTGTTTCAGAAAGTTCAGAAACAGAATTAGTTTTTCTAGCAGCAATTCTTTCAGACCGCCTTAATGGTGGGTCTGGCTCTAAATCTAAAACGGGATAATTATTAACAACACAATTATCTTGTATCTCGTTACCAAAATCTAAATTAAAATTAAAAACATTTCCTTGCACTGGAGCATGTCTAGGATTATAATCGAAAATCCCAACATAATCAATATCATTTGAAAGAATTAACTGAGAAAAATGCCATAAAATACGCTTCCTTTCATATTGAATATTTAAAAAAGGAATTATTAACGATTTATTATTAAACAAAAACAATTCCGAATACAGGCAAACAAAAAATCCACAATTTGTCCCATCTCTTTGTTCTGTAAACTGAGAACGGGGCAAAACTTGAATATTTATATTCTCAACAAAAAGGCCAGGTGTCAAATCACAAATACACCTCTTAATTAAATCTACACGCCTTTGATCAAAAACACCACAAGAAACATCGGTTAAACGGTTAACAGAAGGTAAAGAGTCAACGAAAATGCAAGAAAAATTATTACGATCTGAACGATCAAAAATTACCAACCCAAAATGACCAGGAAAAATAATTGGAATCAATAAAATATCATAATCCTGGTTATAATTATAACAACAATCAAAAATATTAAGCGGATCAACACCCTCCCCAAAATGGTGCTCAACAACAGCAAACTGAGGCGAAACAACGACAACATTCAAATTGGAACGATATGATAAAAATTTTAAATAAATAAAAACAAAACTATCTTGCAACCACAAATTAGGATCCGACCACAAACTAATAATTTCGGGCCTTGAAAACCCAATATCATCGGTAAAAATCCTATTATTAATATTAGGCATAGGACCAAAAGGTATATCTAATAAATCAATAGACAAAAAGGCGGGAACATAATTCACATTAACATTATCATTGGAAACAGTTTCATTTAAAACACTCTTTTTAGGCCTACCTCGACAAGTTTTCCTTTTTTTAGGCCTACCCCTTTTAACAGATGTATCAGAAAAAATACTACTTGGCGATAAATCACGAGAAACAAAAGTAAAACTTGAAAGATCATCACTTAAATTACTATCAATTTCAAAAGAAATACTACCATTATCTAAATTATCCCCAATTGAATCATTACCCAAAACAATATTACCCCCAGTTACATTTATACCATCCATTAAATCACCATCCACAGAACATCCACCAACAACACTCTTCTGATAACGTTCTCTTTCCAATTTTCTCTTTCTTTGTTGTTTGGAAGGCATTTAAAATTGAATTATAAAATTTGATATAAAAATTTATCTAAAAAGAAAAAAGTTTAAGTACCTTTTTAACTTCATTTAATTTTTTTAATTTTTCTTTTTAATTGTTTGTTTGTATTGACTTCAAGTGGATTCAAACCTTCAACACTTATCAACATCCAAAAGGTTAGTCTCTTCCTCCTCCCTCGGTTAAAGGATCGCTCCTTATTATTCAGGGAATGCTCCCTGATTAGTTATACTCTTTATAAAGCAGGATTTATGCAGGACTTTTCTTGAATCCGGTATGAACCTTGCTTTATTAAGAGGAAACTAATCAGGGGTCATTTGCTGATTAGATTCCATCCTTAAAGGAGGCATGCCGAGTAAAAAACCGGCATGACCCCTCTATCCAGAATGAAACCTAATCAGAAAATGCGCCCTGATTAGTTTCCTCTTAATAAAGCAAGGTCCATACCGGATCAAGAAAAAATCCGGCATGACCCCTACTCTATAAAGAGTACAACTAATCAGGGAACATTCCCTGATTAGTAGGGAGCAACTCCCTTAACCGAGGGAGGAGGAAGAAACTAACCTTTTGAATGTTGATGAAGTGTTGAAGGTTTGAATCCACTTGAGGCCAATACAACCAAACAATTAAAAAGAAAAATTAAAAAAATTAAATGAAGTTAAAAAGGGTACTTATTTACTTCCCTCCCCCACCCAATTTTTCCGGTAAAAATGTAAGAATGGCCAATCTGTCATGTTTGTAGAACTCGTCACGAAGTGCCTAATGACAGCAAAATCAAAAAAAATGCACTTGGTTTGACCAAAATACAGAACCCAGAAAATTTAGAAACCATGGGGAGGGTTTTCAAATAAAAAAATTTGATGGAAATGATACCTCATTCAAAAGAGCTCGTCGAGTTGAGTCGAATGACAACAATATCGACAAGATTGGACAAGATTTGTCAAAGTTATGACATAAAATAAACATACGAAAGATCGACGACTCGCGTCATAATTTTGCCAAATACTGTCCAAGCTTGTCGATATTGTTGTCATTCGACTCAGCTCGACGAGCTCTTTCGAATGAGGTATCATTTGCACAAACTTTTCGAATTCCAAAAAACCACCCCTGCGGGGTCTAAGTTTTCGGGGGTCTGTATCTCGGTCAAACCGAGTCAGATTTTTTTGATTTTGGTGTCATTCGATGCAGCTCGATGAGCTCTATAAAGATGACAGACTGACCATTTTTACATATTTATCGAAAAAATTGGGTGGGGGCGGGAAGTAAATAAGTACCCTAAAAAGGGCCCTGCTCAGAATTTGTAATTTAAAAAAAGCCTAAATTTCTGAAATCTTTTGGGAACTGTTGACTTGATTACATGCAACAGATCCTAATTAATAATTCACAAACAATTATTAATAATTGAAAATGTAAAAATCCGGAAAAAAACTCGAAAAACCCAAAAAAACCCGAAAAAAAACGGGAAAAACCAATTTCGTTAATTTCGAGGGTTTTTCGTGTTTTTTTTTTGCTCAAAAAAGGATTGAAACATGAGCAGGACCCTTTTAGAACACTAAAAAATAAACACCATCTTTAAAAAACTAAAAAATTTAAAAAAAAACAGAAAAAAATGAATTTTTTGAAAATCAAAAAAGTGAAAAAAAGCCGAAAAAATGCCTATGGACAAAATGGTCAGGCGGATAAAATGCCTACGGTTTATAATAAAGCTGGTTGAAACCTAATTAAAATAAAAGAAGCGGGGTAATAGGTTATCGGCCACGGGGAGTTTAATGCGCATGACCATTTTGGTGCCACACTCAAGTGCGGCACCGTAATGGCCTGTTGAAAATTTCAACTCGTTATAGCGGATTTTCCAAAGCCTGGAGGTCTAAGTGCCTGAGAGTGATATTGTAGGGATGGGAGTTGTTAACAAATCAATAGTTGGTCACTCGAGTCTCAGATGAAGTTTTGGAGGTCATATGGTCCAAAGAGCCGGGGTCGAAATGTCGACTTTTTTTAAAAGGTCGTTTCAGCTTTTTTCGATAGCCTATTCGAAAGAGCGTCCACTGGGGCTCCGAATAAGGTATACTTTGTTGGGGGTCTACTTGAGTCTCAAAAAGTTATGGTCAGTGTTCGCAAATGTCACAAAACTTTATGAGACTCTAACGACTCGAGGAAAATTTTTAAAATTTTTCCGAGAACGGATTTGAACTCAGCGCATATTAGAGTACCATATGAGCCGTTTTTGGAAAAAAAATTAAAAAATTTTGTCACGTCAAAATTTATTCCCCAAAGTTGAGACTCAAAATTTGACAAAATGTTTAAAAAATCATAACTCCCCAAAAATAAACCCTTTTGAAACATTTTAAAAGCTTAATATATAGCAAAAATTCTGCTCTATTTTATAAAAATATTTATAACACCCCTCAGCCTCGATATACCCCAAAAAATTTTAAAAAACCGAAAAATTTTGAATTTTGAAAAAATCGACCCTACCAGGCCTCGGGTGAAATTTTACAAAAATTTAAATAGCTCAAAAAATTTGTAATTTTTTGCTCTATTTTATAACCTTTAATTCGTTTGGCTACGACAAAATCCCGCCATGTTATGGCCAATTTAAATTTCACCCAAAAATTTCAAAAGGGGTACCCCTTCAAAAATGGGTCCAAAAATCGATATCGAGAAAAATATGTTTTATGGTACTCCAATATGTGCTGAACACGAATCCGAACTCCGTTTATTTTTAAAAATTTTTTCCTCGGAGATATACTCAAAAAACCGACCACTTTTGGCCCCAAAAATGCCACTTTTTTGAGTATAACTCCCCCAGACTCAAGTGTACCCCCAATAAAGTATATATTTTTAGAGGTTTCAAGGGACGCTCTACAAGATAGGATACTCAAATCGAGTTTCAATTCACGCGTTAAAAAGTCGGTTTTGGCGAGGTCACTTTGGTGCCCATAACTATGTCAGGAAAAAATCTCAGACTCTTGTGTCCCCCAACAAAATTGTAGTACATTTAGTGCCCTATTATACCAAAAAAGAGTTGAAACCGTTTGCCCAATCTTAAGCATTTTTATAATTACACTCAATGGGAGCCA
Source organism: Meloidogyne arenaria (assembly GCA_036172955.1). Classification (NCBI taxonomy): domain Eukaryota; kingdom Metazoa; phylum Nematoda; class Chromadorea; order Rhabditida; family Meloidogynidae; genus Meloidogyne; species Meloidogyne arenaria. The sequence continues at coordinate 22,512 of JARQAB010000255.1, forward strand.
CCCTTCAGGTTAGGGGTTTTGGACATTTTGGACCTTTAGCGTTTAATAACTTTGCCCAAAATGGTCAGAAAAATTTGAACCAAATTTTTTCAGACTCCCCACATGGAGCTCTATCGAATGGCATATAATTTGTAAATTGTCGTTGAGTTTCGTCGGACACCATGTGTCATTTTGGGACGAGATGTGCAATTTTTCCGCGAGGCTACGGGTCGGAGAGTTGATCCCAGACCTCCCAAATTTTTCCTTCAATATAGTACACATCCCAACTTAAAATCCTCCCCCCAACCACTTTTTGATCCAACTTTTCCCCTTCGAGCTATAACCATTTGAAAAACCACCCATGGCCGTTTCAGTGCGAAAACGACGGTTCAGTGCCGAGGTCAGATTTTTCCTGAATAGAGCGCAAAAAGTTGCAGGACAAATCCACCTTCAAAAAAATTCCAGCCGCCGGCCTTCGGCCGGCGGAATTTTTGAAAGCCCATTTCCCCCCAAAAATAGGGGCACTACCAAGATTTTTATTAAATATATAACTAGCTGTGGGTTACGTATGCGATGGCGGTTGGTTACAGCACTCTGGCGGTAAAATTTTGAGGTGCCCGTTGGAAAGCCTAACGGCTTTGGGGCGCGCTTCGCGCGCTGCTAGAAACAGTTCATTCTTTTCATAATTTAAACCATCCCGTTTTTTACCGTGCTTAGCCATTGTTGTATAACATTTTGTAATTATACAACAATGCCCAGGGTACACCACGTGGAGGTGCACGGAGGTAAACGGGCAAACCCTGTACCCCGTGGGAGGGACCCCACCCCAAAAGAAATAATAAATAAATAAATAAATAAATAATAAAAATCCCCCAAATAATTAAAATAATTAAAATAAACTTAAAAACAAACAAAAAACAATGAAATACTCAACCGGTCAGCATAAAGCCTCCCGTGCGATTATGCCCCTATTGGACATAAAAGTGAATAATAAATAAAAAAATAAATCATTAAACAACAATGAAATACTCAACCGGTCAGCATAAAGCCTCCCGTGCGATTATGCCCCTATTGGACATAAAAGTGAATAATAAATAAAAAAAATCATTAAACAACAATGAAATACTAAACCGGTCAGCATAAAGCCTCCCGTGCGATTATGCCCCTATTGGACATAAAAGTGAATAATAAATTAAAAAAAAATCATTAAACAACAATGAAATACTAAACCGGTCAGCATAAAGCCTCCCGTGCGATTATGCCCCTATTGGACATAAAAGTGAAAAAAATAAAATTAAAGCTCAAAACTATAAAAATAATTAAACAAATAAAATACTATTTAAAAAACAACCCCAAAAATACTAAGTTTTAAATAATACAATCCCAAAAACCTTCTCATAAAGAATAATATAAAAAAACATCAATAACAAATAAACCAAATCAAAAAACAGCTTACACCAATATTACGAGAAATATACCCATTTCTATCAAAATATTCCAAAAAATATAATCAGCTCCCAATCAAAAACAAAACAAATCTTATTTTATATACTATAATTAAACACTCCACTAAAAATACCAATTATACTTTAATTAAACACAACATTCAATAAACTAAAATAATAGACACAACCAAATAAATTTTAAATAAAAAACAATTCGGATCAAAAGTAAATAATTCATACCCCAAATAAAATAATAAATATAAAACCAAAAAAACCCTTCCACAACAAATAATATACAGAACCAAAAGTAATATCACAATACAACATTCAAGAAGAACCAAAAAAGCTCAACAAAAAACTTTTTTAAACTAAACCTAATCAAAAGAAATTCCACTGGCAACTACATTTCTTATTGAAACACTTCCATCATTATTTGGCTTTTTAGTCGGAGCAAAAACTTTAATAAATTCACTACTGCGAGCACGCGATAAAGCTGTATATAGCTGCCCGTGGGCAAAGGGCTCGTCACTAAAATCAATACCCAACCGGTCACAAGTTTGCCCTTGGGCTTTTGTAATAGTCATACAGAAAGCAACCCTGACAGGAAACTGAAAACGTTCAAAACTGACGCCGTCAGGATGAATATCAACATACGAATTTCTGGTACGACAAATCCCAACTCTAATACCATGATCAGATCCAATATTTATTGTCTCTGCTTCAATAAGATTGGATTGTAAATTCGTAACAATTAATCTCGTACCATTACATAACGATTTTTGAGTATTTAAATTCTGAAGAAGCACTATTACGGAGCCAACTTTAAGCTTAATACTGTGTGCCGGCATTCCTATAGGAGTGAGACGATTTAATTGTGCTACATCATAATCAGCAGCATTATATACTAATGGATTTTCACTTGTTGGGTTGTCAATAGATAAATATTCGTGCTCGGGTGAATCAATCATGTCTATAATTTCAGAATTTATGGCATCAACTACCCTATTTGTTGGTGCTAATATCAATCTTTTTAATAGTTCGTTACTTGCAATCGTAAACCCTTGATCAAAAACAAAATCATAAAGTTCTTGGCGGGAATTAACAATCATATTGGGTGGAATATTAACAACATCACCGATAGTCCCAGTACCAATAGTATAAAGCCAATCCTTAAATTGTATTTCAGATGGAATCACTCTCATATTTTGCACAAGTTTAAATTTGTGAAAAAGAGGATACAAATGAGAGGATTGAACGGAAGCAGCAACCTGAGCAACAGGTGAAGTAGAATCATTAACTACCGGTAAAGATTGCTTCCAGTCTCCTGAAAGTATTACAACTTTCCCGGCAAAAGGATGATCTTTGTTTTGAGGAACCACGGTCCGACATAAAAGGTCTACGTTTTCAAACACAGTCTTATGTAACATGGTAATCTCATCAATAATAATAACATTACATTCTATAATCCTTCGCCCAAAAAAGCTGTCAAATCTTACTAAAGGAAGTTTCCCAGGTTCAACATTAATCCCAAAACGAAAAGCAGAGTGAAATGTCATACCCCCTGCATAAAATTTCGTGGCAGCAATACCCGTTGAGGCGGTTGGTAAAACTTTTAAATTTAAACTCCTAAGTTGGTAAAGAACATAATTTAATAAAAATGTTTTGCCGGTACCACCATCTCCCGACAAGTAAAAATATTTATTAACAGAATTTGGATCAAAAACTGCATCACGAATCATATTAAAAAAAGTATCTTGTTCTGTATTTAAATTCGCTCTTTCTAAAGCAGAGGTGTCAACTGTTTCGTTCAGTTCATCACTATTGACATTATTTGGGAAAAAGAAAGCATCTAAAGCTCTATCTGGATCATTTATAAGCGGGTTGTTTGGTAAAGGAAGGCTAAACTCGTCCATAGTGCGACCATTACTTAACAAATATCGTTCAATTATCGCTAACGCTCTATCGATACGTAAAAGTTTTTCGGCATCTGAACACCGTCTCCTATCATACATTTGGTCCTTAAACATTTCCCATAAGACATAACCATCAATAACACATCTTTCTGTCCCGCCAAATACAAGTATATTTGCAAATAATTGCCTCATTTGTGATGGGTTTAATGAAAAAGACGCCTCTCTTAAAGTACGCTCCCACACACCATTATCTTCAAAAAGACCCCTTAACCGGGCAGCATCAGCGAAAGATGTACAAACATGACCATCAACATTTTTTAGCTCATCAGGATCACCCGGAAAATGTTTAGTAAGGACATACAATGCGAATTTTTCTGGCTCTCTTGGAGAAACGGACAAAAGTCTTCCTATAATAGGCTTGGTAATTTTTCTAATTTGAGCCATTCTCCTTTTACGCCATACTTTCTCTTTGCTATCAAACGAATATGATTCGGGTAAATTCTCAAAAAGTATATTTCTAATTGCGGGATCATTAATATTTTTTCGCCATAAAGTCCAATATGCAGTAAGATGAGTATCTGGAAGTATACCATCTTCAACATTTGCAAGAACAGTAGGAGCAGTTTTAGAATTAAAAAATAACTTTTGGCTATCTGGTAAATGAATCTGCAATACTATAACCGTATGGGAAAGGAAAGCATATTTGTATCCCATTAGGCGAGAATAGGCCTCCGTAGGACTTCGATAAATCATTTTTGCGTACTGCGCTGGTTCATCAACATCAATACGACCATCAACAGAACTTTTAACATATGAAAAACTGTTACCTTTAAATGGATATTTTAAGGCATACTTTAAATTATCAGATTGGCCGTAGGCATATTCAAGGTTATGGTGACAACGAAACATTACAAGAATAAGAGGGCTATAAGCAACAACGTGCGAATTATTATATTCAATTGTAATACTACCCCGAGGAATTTTTAACGTTTCACCGCCGTCTTCCGGACTTGGACGTTTATATTCTGCTGGTTGATTTTCGTGTAAAATAGTGATTTTACTAAACTTCTTCGGAAAACCTTTTTTACATTTCCCCCTGTTGTTGCTACAATGAGCACCACAGTCATGAAACTGATATAAAGGTAAAAGTTCTCGTACCTTGCGTAAAAAGTTTGCCCAAGAGGATTTATCATTTGCAGGTGGTTCTGGCGGAATATGAGCCCAAATTAAATTTTCTACATTTTCAGGAGTAGATGGAATATCAGTACAAAATACTCTATGTAAATGAGGGCCGCCAATTCTTTTTTGAAACTCCCGACTTTCACCAGATCCTAAAATATTACCAAATATATGTTTCTTTTCTAACAAATAATGGACTTTCCTAAGCTTGTCTTCATAAATACGGCAAATAATATCAAATCTATCAACAACTTTTTGGTTATTCCGTAATAAGTTTCTTTGAATTTCAGGCCACCTGGGATTGCAAGTAAAAGTAAACATAAACGAACAAAACCCAGTTTTACGAGTCCGGGCCATTATGGCAGTTGCATTGTAAAACATGTTTTGAAAATATGGACGGGTCCCTGGGTGGTATTTTCTAAACATAACTATGTGACCAAGATCATCCACAGATTTTGCACCACAATCTCTTTGCAACCACCTTAGAGCGTCTGGTGGATATGTACCACGCAAATCCATGTCATCTCTTCTTAAATAGTTGGCTACATCTGAATCCACTCTAGCATTGTAATCTAATGCGTATTTCTGACTTAAACCCCCGCCCGAATTCCAAATATTATGATAAGTTTCATTTTTACGAACAGCAAGGCGATATTTGACATAATCTCTAACAGAAATGTGTTTTCTATCGGAATCCTCTTCAATTTCACTATCAGAAGACGTTTCATTTACAGTTAAATTATTTTTATTTACTGGTATTTTTTTATGATACCCATCATCCCCACAAGGAAAAAGAACGGGATAACATAATGTATCAGTTAAAGGATGATTAGGTGCAAAAGTAAACAAATGGCCTTCAAGATCTGTAATATAGATGCCTTTAACTTGTGGTAATTCATCTGCTTCAGTACAAATTGAAAACAAAGTCTCTTCAGTGGGAAGATTAACTTGTCTGGGATGCGCAGAAGGATCGCGAACAATAACGGGAGCATCTCTATCAGATAATAATACAAGTCTATAATGTTTAACAGAATCAAGACCGTCTGTTTGTAATTTTTCCAAATATTGAGTATGGAAATTTTTATAGGCAGCTGCTAATGGATGACTTTCCCTCAAAAGAGCATCTAAATTTTTAAGGGTTTCTTGGTTTACTCTATTACCACCATAAGAAACATTATTAATCCTATTTTCGAAAGCTGTATTAGCATCTAAAATATACAGCTGTGAAAAAGAAGGGCCATCAGTCCCAGGCGAAATCGAACTAAGTTTGCGAACAAACTCGCCGTTAAGCATAAAACAAATTCCACCAGCAAGATTTGTCTCTCTATGGCCGACATAAACTGAAGCGAACGCCAGTAAAGTATTATAAATGTTCATATGCTGTAAAAACTCTAAAGAAACTGGAGAAACTCCGTTTGTCAAATCTATTAATAATTGTGGATGTGGACTAAATGGTGAAAGCGAAACGGCACCACATCTACAACAAAACGAAGATGTAATTCTTTTATATTTCTTTTTATAATTCTCATTAACCTCAGACCTTAATAATAAAGCATTACAAAAACAACAAACACAGTCGCCGAAATCACCAGCATCGTAATAAGGTTCAAAATGCATAGACCTAACATCCCCACAAGGAAACAGTTTATGCTTTGTTCGGCAAGTTGGAGAAATTTTATAAAAAACATCTTCATTAATATCAAGATCCTCTATTTTAGGAACAGAATTAGCATTTCTAGCTGCAATTCTTTCGGACCTGCGCAAATTCTCAGAAGGCGGGTCTGGCTCTAAATCCAAAACAGGAGACTCATTAACAACACAATTATCATAATTGTTATCACCAAAGTCTAAATTAAAATTAAAAACATTTTCATTTACTGGTGCAATTCTAGGATTATAATCAAAAATCCCAACATACTCAATATCGTTTGAAAGAATCAACTGCGAAAGGTGCCATAAAATACGCTTCCTCTCATATTGAATATTTAAATTAGGAATTATTAACGACTTATTATTAAACAAAAACAATTCCGAATAAAGGCAAACAAAAAACCCGCAATTAATCCCATCTCTTTGTTCAGTAAATTGGGAACGGGACAAAACTTGAATATTTATATTCTCAACAAAAAGACCAGGTGTCAAATCACAAATACACCTTTTAATTAAATCTACGCGCCTTTGGTCAAAAACACCACAAGTAACATCAGTTAAACGATTAACAGAAGGCAAAGAATCAACAAAAACACAGGAAAAATTATTACGATCTGAACGATCAAAAATTACCAACCCAAAATGACCAGGAAAAATAATTGGAATTAATAAAATATCATAATCCTGGTTATAATTAAAACAATAATGAAAAATATTAAGAGGCTCAACACCCTGACCAAAATGGTGATCAACAACATTAAATTGGGGTGAAACAACAACAACATTCAAATTGGAACGATATGATAAAAATTTTAAATAAATAAAAACAAAACTATCTTGCAACCACAAATTAGGATCCGACCACAAACTAATAATTTCGGGCCTTGAAAACCCAATATCATCGGTAAAAATCCTATTATCAATATTAGGCATAGGACCAAAAGGGATATCTAATAAATCAATAGACAAAAAGGCGGGAACATAATTCACATTAACATTATCATTAGAAAAATTTTCATTCAAAACACCTTTTTTTGGCCTACCAACTACTTTTCGTTTTTTTGGTCTCCCACCACGTGAAATGGAAGAAATACTATGTGGGGAAGCACTACGTGAAATATTAGAACTATTTAAAACAATATCTGAAATACCCTCACACAATGAACCCCGTTCCCCAATACTACCCACATCATCAAAATTGCCAACAGAAAAAACACTATTACCATCCATTGAACCATCAACAGAGTCTGCAGCCTTAGAAACAACATCATTAGCAAGACGCCTTTGACGATATTCTTTAGCCAATTTTCGTTTTCTCTCTTGTTTTGAAGGCATTTAAAATTAAAAATAATATTGAATATTAAATTTTATCTAAAAAAGAAAAAATTTAAGTTAGCTTTATAAAGCTGTCATTAAATATACGCAAGTAATTTTTACATTAATTTATTTAATTATTAAAATTTTCTATTTTTTTCAGTTATACCTTTAGGTGGATTACGGCTTCAACGACAATTAATCAACAGGTTCGTTTCTTCCTTCTCCCTCGGAAGGGGGTTGTTCCCTACTAATCAGAGAACGTTCACTGATTGGTTATACTCTTTGTTGATTAGGGTAGTGCCCGATTTTTTCGCGAAATAGGGTATAAAACTTACTTCATTAAGAGGAACCTAAAGGGGGCACTTTCTGATTAGATTTCACTCTGTAAAGAGGGGCATTCCGATCAAAAAACCGGCATGACCCCTCTATCCAGAGTGAAACCTAATCAGAAAATGCCCCCTGATTAGTGCCCTCTTAATTAAGGAAGTTTTATACCGGATTTCGCGAAAAAATCCGGCATGACCCCTCCTCAAGAAAGAGAAAACTAATCAGGGAACATTCCCTGATTAGTAGGGAGCAACTCCCTTAGCCGAGGGAGAAGGAAGAAACGAACCTGTTGCTTGTTGTCGTTGAAGCTGCAATCCACCTAAAGGTATAACTGAAAAATTTAAAAAAAAATAATAAAATTAAAATAAATTAAAAAGGGCCCTGATCACACCCACGAATTTTTGAAATTTCATAAACCCCGGAATTTCTCGAAGCTGTTGGGTAAACTAAACATTTTTATAATCAACTGGTCCCAAATTATAATTTATGAACAATTAAACCCCACAAAAATACCGAAAGCCCAAAAAAAATCGTAAAAAAAAACTGGGAAAATCTCAAAAAAATGCAAAAAGCGAGTTTTTGCAATTTTAAAGATTTTTTTCGCGATTTTTCACGAAAAAAAGGCCCGGGGTGTGATCAGGACGCGTAAACAATAAAAAAATTAAAAAAAAATTAAAAAGGAACCCGGAGATTTTCCAAAAACCCCCAAAAAACACAAAAAAACAAACTTTTTAAAAATTAAAAAAATAAGAAAAAAGGCAAAAAATGCCTATGGACAAAATGGTCAGGCGGACAAAATGCCCACGGGGTATTCTAACGCTGTCTGAAAGCCAATCAAAATAAAAAAGGTTGGGTAATAGGTTATCGACTACGGGGAGTTTAATGAGCATGGCCATTTTGGTGCCGCACTTGAGTGTGGCACTGAAACGGCCGGTTGAAAAATTCAACGCGTTATAACGCGTTTTTGAGAAGTGGGGGGTCTTAGGGCCTGGGAGCGATGTTGTAGGGTAGAGTGTGAGGAACTTATCAGTAGTTGACAACTTGAGTCTTGGATGAACTTTTGGGGGTGTTTTGGTCTAAAGTGTCAAAGTCGAAAAGTCGACTTTTTTTAAAAGGTCGTTTCAGGTCTCTTCGATAGCCAGTTCGAAAGAGTGTCCCCTGGCGGTCAGAAAAAGGTATAATATGTTGGAGGTCCAATTGAGTCTCAAAAAGTTATAGCCAATGTGGCAAAATGTCGGAAAACTTTATGAGACTCTAACGTCCCGGGGAAATTTTTTAAAATTTTTCTGACGCCGGATTTGTACTCAGCGCATGTTATAGTACCATATAGGCCATTTTTTGTAAAAGTATTAAAAAATTTTGACACGTCAAAATTTATTCCCCAATTTTGAGACTCAAAATTTAACAAAATGTTTAAAAATTCATAACTCCCCAAAAATAAACCCTTTTGAAACATTTTAAAAGCTTAATATATAGCAAAAATTCTGCTCTATTTTATAAAAATATTTATAACACCCCTCAGCCTCGATATACCCCAAAAAATTAAAAAAACCGAAAAATTTTGAATTTTGAAAAAATCGACCCTACCAGGCCTCGGGTGAAATTTTACAAAAATTTAAATAGCTCAAAAAATTTGTAATTTTTTGCTCTATTTTATAAGCTTTAATTCGTTTGGCTACGACAAAAACTCGCAAAGTTACAGTCGATTAAAATTTCACCCAAAAATTTCAAAAGGGGTACCCCTTCAAAAAAGGGTCAAAAATTCGACCTCGAGAAAAATATGTTTTATGGTGCTCCAATATGTGCTGAACACGAATCCGAACTCCGTTTATTTTTAAAAATTTTTTCCTCGGAGATATACTCAAAAAACCGACCACTTTTGGCCCCAAAAATGCCACTTTTTTGAGTATAACTCCCCCAGACTCAAGTGTACCCCCAACAAAGTATATATTTTTAGAGGTTTCAAGGGACGCTCTATAAGATAGGGTACTCAAAAGGAATTACATTCACGCGTTAAAAAGTCGGTTTTGGCGAGGTCACCTTGGTGCCCATAACTATGTCAGGAAAAAATCTCAGACTCTTGTGTCCCCCAACAAAATTGTAGTACATTTAGTGCCCTATTATACCAAAAAAGAGTTGAAACCGTTTGCCCATGTTTAACCACTTTTATAATTACATTCCATGGGAGCCTCCCTTCACGTTAGGGGTTTTGGCCATTTTGGACCTTTTGAGTCCCATAACTTTGCCCAAAATGGTCAGAAAAATTTAAACCAAATTTTCCCAGAACCAACTCATGGAGCTCTATCAAATGGCATATAGATCACAAATTGTCGGTGATTTTCGTCGGACACCATGTGTCATTTTTGGACGAGGTGTACAATTTTCGCGACGGCACATCGCACTCAACCGTCCACCCAGAGGTCCCGAAATTTTTCCTACGATATAGTACCTTTCCCAACTTAATCGCCTCCCAGCAGACACTTTTTGATCCAACTTCTGCCTCCCGAGTTATTCCCATTTGAAAAACCACCCATGGCCGTTTCAGTGCGAAAACGACGTTTCAGTGCCCAGGTTATAGTTTTCCTGAATAGAGCGTAAAAAGTTGTAGGACCCATCCACCCTCAAAAAAATTCCCCGGCCTTCGGCCGGGGCGCAGGACTTTTTTCTAGCGATTTTCTCCCCAAAAATAGGGGCACTACCAAGATTTTTATAATATATATAACTAGCTGTGGGTTACGTATGCGATGGCGGTTGGTTACAGCACTCTGTCGGTAAAATTTTGAGGTGCCCGTTGTAAATCCTAACGGCTTTGGGGCGCGCTTCGCGCGCTGCTAGAAACAGTTCATTCTTTTCATAATTTAAACCATCCCGTTTTTTACCGTGCTTAGCCATTGTTGTATAACATTTTGTAATTATACAACAATGCCCAGGGTACACCACGTGGAGGTGCACGGAGGTAAACGGGCAAACCCTGTACCCCGTGGGAGGGACCCCACCCCAAAAGAAATAATAAATAAATAAATAAATAAATAATAAAAATCCCCCAAATAATTAAATAATTAAATAAACTTAAAAACAAACAAAAAAACAATGAAATACTCAACCGTCAGCATAAAGCCTCCCGTGCGATTATGCCCCTATTGGACATAAAAGTGAATAATAAATTCAAAAAAAATAAATCATTAAACAACAATGAAATACTCAAACCGGTCAGCATAAAGCCTCCCGTGCGATTATGCCCCTATTGGACATAAAAGTGAATAATAAATAAAAAAATCATTAAACAACAATGAAATACTAAACCGGTCAGCATAAAGCCTCCCCGTGCGATTAGCCCCTATTGGACATAAAAGTGAATAATAAATTAAAAAAAAATCATTAAACAACAATGAAATACTAAACCGGTCAGCATAAAGCCTCCCGTGCGATTATGCCCCTATTGGACATAAAAGTGAAAAAAATAAAATTAAAGCTCAAAACTATAAAAATAATTAAACAAATAAAATACTATTTAAAAAACAACCCCAAAAATACTAAGTTTTAAATAATACAATCCCAAAAACCTTCTCATAAAGAATAATATAAAAAAAATCAATAACAAAAAAAACAAAACAAAAAACAGTTACACCAATATTACGAGAAATATACCCAGTTCTATCAAAATATTCCAAAAATAAATCAGCTCCCAATCAAAAACAAAACAAATCTTATTTATATACTATAATTAAACACTCCACTAAAAAATACCAATTATACTTTAATTAACACACAACATTCAATAAACTAAAATAATAGACACAACCAAATAAATTTTAAATAAAAAACAATTCGGATCAAAAGTAAATAATTCATACCCCAAATAAAATAATAAATATAAAACCAAAAAAACCCTTCCACAACAAATAATATACAGAACCAAAAGTAATTTCACAATACAACATTCAAGAAGAACCAAAAAAGCTCAACAAAAAACTTTTTTAAACTAAACCTAATCAAAAGAAATTCCACTGGCAACTACATTTCTTATTGAAACACTTCCATCATTATTTGGCTTTTTAGTCGGAGCAAAAACTTTAATAAATTCACTACTGCGAGCACGCGATAAAGCTGTATATAGCTGCCCGTGGGCAAAGGGCTCGTCACTAAAATCAATACCCAACCGGTCACAAGTTTGCCCTTGGGCTTTTGTAATAGTCATACAGAAAGCAACCCTGACAGGAAACTGAAAACGTTCAAAACTGACGCCCGTCAGGATGAATATCAACATACGAATTTCTGGTACGACAAATCCCAACTCTAATACCATGATCAGATCCAATATTTATTGTCTCTGCTTCAATAAGATTGGATTGTAAATTCGTAACAATTAATCTGTACCATTACATAACGATTTTTGAGTATTTAAATTCTGAAGAAGCACTATTACGGAGCCAACTTTAAGCTTAATACTGTGTGCCGGCATTCCTATAGGAGTGAGACGATTTAATTGTTGCTACATCATAATCAGCAGCATTATATACTAATGGATTTTCCACTTGTGGGTTGTCAATAGATAAATATTCGTGCTCGGGTGAATCATCATGTCTATAATTTCAGAATTTATGGCATCAACTACCCTATTTGTTGGTGCTAATATCAATCTTTTTAATAGTTCGTTACTTGCAATCGTAAACCCTTGATCAAAAACAAAATCATAAAGTTCTTGGCGGGAATTAACAATCATATTGGGTGGAATATTAACAACATCACCGATAGTCCCAGTACCAATAGTATAAAGCCAATCCTTAAATTGTATTTCAGATGGAATCACTCTCATAGTTTGCACAAGTTTAAATTTGTGCAAAAGAGGATACAAATGAGAGGGGGATCGAGATTGGCTTTGAACGAACGGATTTTTAGCAGAAACCTGAGCAACAGGTGAAGTAGAATCATTAAACTACCGGTAAGATTGCTTCCAGTCTCCTGAAAGTATTACAACTTTCCCGGCAAAAGGATGATCTTTGTTTTGAGGAACCACGGTCCGACATAAAAGGTCTACGTTTTCAAACACAGTCTTATGTAACATGGTAATCTCATCAATAATAATAACATTACATTCTATAATCCTTCGCCCAAAAAGCTGTCAAATCTTACTAAAGGAAGTTTCCCAGGTTCAACATAATCCCAAAACGAAAAAGCAGAGTGAAAGGTCATACCCCCTGCATAAAATTTCGTTGGCAGCAATACCCGTTGAGGCGGTTGGTAAAACTTTTAAATTTAAACTCCTAAGTTGGTAAAGAACATAATTTAATAAAAATGTTTTGCCGGTACCACCATCTCCCGACAAGTAAAATATTTATTAACAGAATTTGGATCCAAAAAAAAAACTGCATCACGAATCATTTAAAAAAAGTATCTTGTTCTGTATTTAAATTCGCTCTTCTAAAGCAGAGGTGTCAACTGTTTCGTTCAGTTCATCACTATTGACATTATTTGGGAAAAAGAAAGCATCTAAAGCTCTATCTGGATCATTTATAAGCGGGTTGTTTGGTAAAGGAAGGCTAAACTCGTCCATAGTGCGACCATTACTTAACAAATATCGTTCAATTATCGCCTGTTTTAACGCTCTATCGATACGTAAAAGTTTTTCGGCATCTGAACACCGTCTCCTATCATACATTTGGTCCTTAACATTTCCCATAAGACATCCACACAAACCATCAATAACACATCTTTCTGTCCCGCCAAATACAAGTATATTTGCAAATAATTGCCTCATTGTGATGGGTTTAATGAAAAAGACGCCTCTCTTAAAAGTACGCTCCCACACACCATTTCTTCAAAAAGACCCCTTAACCGGGCAGCATCAGCGAAAGATGTACAAACATGACCATCAACATTTTTTAGCTCATCAGGATCACCCGGAAAATGTTTAGTAAGGACATACAATTGCGAATTTTTCTGGCTCTCTTGGAGAAACGGACAAAAGTCTTCCTATAATAGGCTTGGTAATTTTTCTAATTTGAAGCCATTCTCCTTTTACGCCATACTTTCTCTTTGCTATCAAACGAATATGATTCGGGTAAATTCTCAAAACAGTATATTTCTAATTGCGGGATCATTAATATTTTTTCGCCATAAAGTCCAATATGCAGTAAGATGAGTATCTGGAAGTATACCATCTTCAACATTTGCAAGAAACAGTAGGAGCAGTTTTAGAATTAAAAAATAACTTTTGGCTATCTGGTAAATGAATCTGCAATACTATAACCGATGGGAAAGGAAAGCATATTTGTATCCCATTAGGCGAGAATAGGCCTCCGTAGGACTTCGATAAATCATTTTTGCGTACCTGCGCTGGTTCATCAACATCAATACGACCATCAACAGAACTTTTACCATATGAAAAAAACTGTTACCTTTAAATGGATATTTAAGGCATACTTTAAATTATCAGATTGGCCGTAGGCATATTCAAGGTTATGGTGACAACGAAACATTACAAGAATAAGAGGGCTATAAGCAACAACGTGCGAATTATTATATTCAATTGTAATACTACCCCGAGGAATTTTTAACGTTTCACCGCCGTCTTCCGGACTTGGACGTTTATATTCTGCTGGTGATTTTCGTGTAAAATAGTGATTTTACTAAACTTCTTCGGAAAACCCTTTTTACATTTCCCCCTGTGTTGCTACAATGAGCACCACAGTCATGAAAAACTGATATAAAGGTAAAAGTTCTCGTACCTTGCGTAAAAAGTTTGCCCAAGAGGATTTATCATTTGGCAGGTGGTTCTGGCGGAATTGAGCCCAAATTAAATTTTCTACATTTTCAGGAGTAGATGGAATATCAGTACAAAATACTCTATGTAAATGAGGGCCGCCAATTCTTTTTTGAAACTCCCGACTTTCACCAGATCCTAAAATAGTACCAAATATATGTTCTTTTCTAACAAATAATGACTTTCCTATAAGCTTGTCTTCATAAATACGGCAAATAAATATCAAATCTATCAGCAACAACTTTTTGGTTATTCCACGTAATAAGATTTCTTTGAATTTCAGGGCCACCTGGGATTGCAAGTAAAAGTAAACATAAACGAAACATAAACCCAGTTTAAGAGCTTCCGGGGCCATTATGGCAGTTGCATTGTTTATTTAAAAACATGTTTTGGAAAATATGGACGGGTCCCTGGGTGGTGGGTATTTTCTAAACATAACTATGTGACCAAGATCCTCCACAGATTTTGCACCACAATCTCTTTGCAACCACCTTAGAGGTCTGGTGGATATGTACCACGCAAATCCATGTCATCTCTTCTTAAATAGTTGGCTACATCTGAATCCACTCTAGCATTGTAATTCTAATGCGTATTCTCCCTCCCCCCGACTTAAAACCCCCGCCCGAATTCCAAATATTATGATTAAGTTCATTTTTACGAAACAGCAAGGCGATATTTGACATAATCTCTAAACAGAAATGTGTTTTCTATCGGATATACTCTTCAATTTCACTATCAGAAGATTCGTTTCATTTACAGTTAAATTATTTTTATTTACTGGTTATTTTTTATGATACCCATCATCCCCACAAGGAAAAAGAACGGGATGAACATAATGTAATCAGTTAAAGGCTGATTAGGTGCAAAAGTAACACAAATGGCCTTCAAGATCTGTAATATAGATGCCGTGTAACTTGTTGGGTAATCATCTGCTTCAGTACAAATTGAAAACAAAGTCTCTTTCAGTGGGAAGAAAGAGTTAACTTGTCTGGGATGCGCAGAAGGATCGCGAACAATAACGGGAGCATCTCTATCAGATACATAATACAGAGTCTATAATGTGTAGACAGAATCAAGACCGTCTGTTTGTAAATTTTTCCAAATATTCGTAGTATGGAAATTTTTATAGGCAGCTGCTAATGGATGACTTGTTCCCTCAAAGTGTAGGCATCACTAAAATATCTTTTAAGGGTTTCTTGTTTTTACGCTATTACCCACCATAAGAACACATAATTATTAATGCCTATTTTCGCTAAGCTGTATTAGTCATCTAAAATATACAGCGGGTGTGAAAAAGGAAGGGCCATGCAATGTCCCAGGCGAAATCGCAAAACTAAGTTTGCGAAACAAAACTCGCCGTTAGCGCATAATATCAAACAAATTCCACCGCAGCTAATGATTTCGTCTCTCTGTATGGCCGAATAATTAAACTGTGAAGCGAACGCAGGTAAAGTTGGTTAATTAGTATTATATGAACCTGTTGCATATGCTGTTTAAAAAACTCTAAAGAAACTGCGAGAAACTCCGTTTGTCAAATCTATTAATAATTGTGGATGTGGATCTAAAATGGTGTGTAAAGCGCAAACGGCACCACCAATCTTACATTATTCGCCAAAACCAGGAAGATGTTAATTCTTTTATATTTCTTTTTATAATTCGGCATTAAAGCCTCATGACCTAATAATACAAGTCAATTACAAAAACAACAAACCCAGTCGCGAAATCACCGCATCGTACATAAGGTTCAAAAATGCATAGACTCAACATCCCCCCAAGGAAAACCACAGGTTTTAGTATTATGCTTTGTTCGGCAAGTTGGAGACATTTATAAAAAAACATCTTCATAATATACATCCTCATTTTAGGAACAGAATCGATTTCTAGCTGCAATTTCTTTCGGACCCATGCGCAAATTCAGAAGGCGGTTGGCTCTAAATCCAACACAGGGAGATCATTAACCACACAAATTATCATAATTGGTATCACCAACGTCTAAATAAAATTCAATAAACATTTTCTTTACTGGTGCCAATTCTGGATTTAATCAACAATCCACATACTCAATATCGTTTGAAAGAATCAACTGTCGAAATGGTGCCATAAAATCGCTTTCATCTCATATGGATATTTAAGTAGAATTATTAACGACTAGTATTAAACAAAAACAAATTCCGAATAAAGGCAAACAAAAAACCCGCAATTATCCCATTTCTCTTTGTTAAGTAAAATGGGAACGGGGACAAAACTTGAATATTTATATTCTAAACAAAAAAGGACATAGGTGTCAAATCACAAAAAATACACCTTTTTAATTAAATCTACGCGCCTTTGGTCAAAACACAACCTACACGTAACATTTCAGTTAAACGATTAACAGAAGGCAAAGAATCAACAAAAATGCAAGAAAGATTTGCACGATCTGAACGATCAAAAACTACCAACCCAAAATGACCAGGAAAAATAATTGGAATTAATAAAATATCATAATCCTGGTTATAATTAAAACAACAATCAAAAATATTAGGAGGCTCAACACCCTGCCCAAAATGGTAATCAACAACAGCAAATTGAGGCGAGACAACAACAACATTTAAATTAGAACGATATGATAAAAATTTTAAGTAAATAAAAACGAAACTATCTTGTAACCACATATTAGGATCTGACCACAAACTATTAATTTCGGGCCTTGAAAAAACAATATCATCGGTAAAAATCCTATTATCATCATTAGGCATAGGACCAAAAGGAATATCTAACAAATCAATAGACAAAAAGGCGGGAACATATTCACATTAACATTATCATTAGAAAAATTTTCATTCAAACACCTTTTTTTGGCCTACCAACTACTTTCGTTTTTTTGGTCTCCCACCACGTGAAATGGAAGAAATACTATGTGGAAAGCACTACGTGAAATATTAGAACTATTTAAAACAATATCTGAAATACCCTCACACAATGAACCCCGTTCCCCAATACTACCCACATCATCAAAATTGCCAACAGAAAAAAACACTATTACCATCCATTGAACCATCAACAGAGTCTGCAGCCTTAGAACAACATCATTAGCAAGACGCCTTTGACGATATTCTTTAGCCAATTTTCGTTTTCTCTCTTGTTTTGAAGGCATTTAAAATTAAAATAATATTGAATATTAAATTTTATCTAAAAAGAAAAATTTAAGTTAGCTTTATAAAGCTGTCATTAAATATACGCAAGTAATTTTTACAATAATTTATTTAATTATTAAAATTTTCTATTTTTTCAGTTATACCTTTAGGTGGATACGGCTTCAACGACAATAATCAACAGGTTCGTTTCTTCCTTCTCCCTCGGAAGGGGGTTGTTCCTACTAATCAGAGAACGTTCACTGATTGGTTATACTCTTTGTGATTAGGGTAGTGCCCGATTTTTTCGCGAAATAGGGTTAAAAACTTACTTCATTAAGAGGAACCTAAAGGGGGCACTTTGATTAGATTTCACTCTGTAAAGAGGGGCATTCCGATCAAAAAACCGGCATGACCCTCTATCCAGAGTGAAACCTAATCAGAAAATGCCCCCTGATTAGTGCCCTCTTAATTAAGGAAGTTTGATACCGGATTTCGCGAAAAAACCGGCATGACCCCTCCTCAAGAAAGAGAAAATAATCAGGGAACATTCCTGATTAGTAGGGAGCAACTCCCTTGCCGAGGGAGAAGGAAGAACGAACCTGTTGCTTGTTGTCGTTGAAGCTGCAATCACCTAAAGGTATAACTGAAAAATTTAAAAAAAAATAATAAAATTAAATAAATTAAAAAGGGCCTGATCACACCCACGAATTTTTGAAATTCATAAACCCCGGAATTTCTCGAAGCTGTTGGGTAAACTAAAATTTTTATAATCAACTGGTCCCA
>JARQAB010000256.1:0-40793 GCA_036172955.1 Meloidogyne arenaria
AAGTGTCAATTAATAACCGATATTTTTTAATTTACAAATAATAAATTTTTTATAACAAATAGTAGATAAAATAATACAAGGATTCTAATACAGTTTTTCATGCTGATTCTAACGAGCTATTAATATAGCAAAACGGATTTGAATTCGAGATGCCACATCACTTTGAAGTTCTTAAGTGTCAATTAATATCCGATATTTTTTAATTTCCCTATCATAACTTTTTTATAACCAATAGTAGATAAATTTATCCAAGGATTCTAATACAGTTTTTCATGCTGATTCTAACGAGCTATTAATATAGCAAAACGGATTTGAATTCGAGATGCCACATCACTTTGAAGTTCTTAAGTGTCAATTAATATCCGATATTTTTTAATTTCCCTATCATAACTTTTTTATAACCAATAGTAGATAAATTTTCAAAGGATTCTAATACAGTTTTTCATGCTGATTCTAACGAGCTATTAATATAGCAAAACGGATTTGAATTCGAGATGCCACATCACTTTGAAGTACTTAAGTGTCAATTAATATCCGATATTTTTTATTTCCCTATCATAACTTTTTTATAACCAATAGTAGATAAATTTATCCAAGGATTCTAATACAGTTTTTCATGCTGATTCTAACGAGCTATTAATATAGCAAAACGGATTTGAATTCGAGATGCCACATCACTTTGAAGTTCTTAAGTGTCAATTAATATCCGATATTTTTTAATTTCCCTATCATAACTTTTTTATAACCAATAGTAGATAAATTTATCCAAGGATTCTAATACAGTTTTTCATGCTGATTCTAACGAGCTATTAATATAGCAAAACGGATTTGAATTCGAGATGCCAAATCACTTTGAAGTTCTTAAGTGTCAATTAATATCCGATATTTTTTAATTTCCCTATCATAACTTTTTTATAACCAATAGTAGATAAATTTATCCAAGGATTCTAATACAGTTTTTCATGCTGATTCTAACGAGCTATTAATATAGCAAAACGGATTTGAATTCGAGATGCCACATCATATCCGATATTTTTTAATTTCCCTATCATAACTTTTTTATAACCAATAGTAGATAAATTTATCCAAGGATTCTAATACAGTTTTTCATGCTGATTCTAACGAGCTATTAATATAGCAAAACGGATTTGAATTCGAGATGCCACATCACTTTGAAGTTCTTAAGTGTCAATTAATATCCGATATTTTTAAATTTCCCTATCATAACTTTTTTATAACCAATAGTAGATAAATTTATCCAAGGATTCTAATACAGTTTTTCATGCTGATTCTAACGAGCTATTAATATAGCAAAACGGATTTGAATTCGAGATGCCACATCACTTTGAAGTTCTTAAGTGTCAATTAATATCCGATATTTTTTAATTTCCCTATCATAACTTTTTATAACCAATAGTAGATAAATTTATCCAAGGATTCTAATACAGTTTTTCATGCTGATTCTAACGAGCTATTAATATAGCAAAACGGATTTGAATTCGAGATGCCACATCACTTTGAAGTTCTTAAGTGTCAATTAATATCCGATATTTTTTAATTTCCCTATCATAACTTTTTTATAACCAATAGTAGATAAATTTATCCAAGGATTCTAATACAGTTTTTCATGCTGATTCTAACGAGCTATTAATATAGCAAAACGGATTTGAATTCGAGATGCCACATCACTTTGAAGTTCTTAAGTGTCAATTAATATCCGATATTTTTTAATTTCCCTATCATAACTTTTTTATAACCAATAGTAGATAAATTTATCCAAGGATTCTAATACAGTTTTTCATGCTGATTCTAACGAGCTATTAATATAGCAAAACGATTTGAATTCGAGATGCCACATCACTTTGAAGTTCTTAAGTGTCAATTAATATCCGATATTTTTTAATTTCCCTATCATAACTTTTTTATAACCAATAGTAGATAAATTTATCCAAGGATTCTAATACAGTTTTTCATGCTGATTCTAACGAGCTATTATATAGCAAAACAGATTTGAATTCGAGATGCCACATCACTTTGAAGTTCTTAAGTGTCAATTAATATCCGATATTTTTTAATTTCCCTATCATAACTTTTTTATAACCAATAGTAGATAAATTTATCCAAGGATTCTAATACAGTTTTTCATGCTGATTCTAACGAGCTATTAATATAGCAAAACGGATTTGAATTCGAGATGCCACATCACTTTGAAGTTCTTAAGTGTCAATTAATATCCGATATTTTTTAATTTCCCTATCATAACTTTTTTATAACCAATAGTAGATAAATTAATTCTAATATTAATTAATTCTAATAATTCTAATACAGTTTTTTTTTTATAACCAATAGTAGATAAATTTATCCAAGGATTCTAATACAGTTTTTCATGCTGATTCTAACGAGCTATAATATAGCAAAACGGATTTGAATTCGAGATGCCACATCACTTTGAAGTTCTTAAGTGTCAATTAATATCCGATATTTTTTAATTTCCCTATCATAACTTTTTTATAACCAATAGTAGATAAATTTATCCAAGGATTCTAATATAGTTTTTCATGCTGATTCTAACGAGCTATTAATATAGCAAAACGGATTTGAATTCGAGATGCCACATCACTTTGAAGTTCTTAAGTGTCAATTAATATCCGATATTTTTTAATTTCCCTATCATAACTTTTTTATAACCAATAGTAGATAAATTTATCCAAGGATTCTAATACAGTTTTTCATGCTGATTCTAACGAGCTATTAATATAGCAAAACGGATTTGAATTCGAGATGCCACATCACTTTGAAGTTCTTAAGTGTCAATTAATATCCGATATTTTTTAATTTCCCTATCATAACTTTTTTATAACCAATAGTAGATAAATTTATCCAAGGATTCTAATACAGTTTTTCATGCTGATTCTAACGAGCTATTAATATAGCAAAACGGATTTGAATTCGAGATGCCACATCACTTTGAAGTTCTTAAGTGTCAATTAATATCCGATATTTTTTAATTTCCCTATCATAACTTTTTTATAACCAATAGTAGATAAATTTATCCAAGGATTCTAATACAGTTTTTCATGCTGATTCTAACGAGCTATTAATATAGCAAAACAGATTTGAATTCGAGATGCCACATCACTTTGAAGTTCTTAAGTGTCAATTAATATCCGATATTTTTTAATTTCCCTATCATAACTTTTTTATAACCAATAGTAGATAAATTTATCCAAGGATTCTAATACAGTTTTTCATGCTGATTCTAACGAGCTATTAATATAGCAAAACGGATTTGAATTCGAGATGCCACATCACTTTGAAGTTCTTAAGTGTCAATTAATATCCGATATTTTTTAATTTCCCTATCATAACTTTTTTATAACCAATAGTAGATAAATTAATACTAATATTATTTATTTCTAATAATTCTAATACAGTTTTTTTTTATAACCAATAGTAGATAAATTTATCCAAGGATTCTAATACAGTTTTTCATGCTGATTCTAACGAGCTATTAATATAGCAAAACGGATTTGAATTCGAGATGCCACATCACTTTGAAGTTCTTAAGTGTCAATTAATATCCGATATTTTTTAATTTCCCTATCATAACTTTTTTATAACCAATAGTAGATAAATTTATCCAAGGATTCTAATACAGTTTTTCATGCTGATTCTAACGAGCTATTAATATAGCAAAACGGATTTGAATTCGAGATGCCACATCACTTTGAAGTTCTTAAGTGTCAATTAATATCCGATATTTTTTAATTTCCCTATCATAACTTTTTTATAACCAATAGTAGATATTAATATCGAAGGATTCTAATACAGTTTTTCATGCTGATTCTAACGAGCTATTAATATAGCAAAACGGATTTGAATTCGAGATGCCACATCACTTTGAAGTTCTTAAGTGTCAATTAATATCCGATATTTTTTAATTTCCCTATCATAACTTTTTTATAACCAATAGTAGATAAATTTATCCAAGGATTCTAATACAGTTTTTCATGCTGATTCTAACGAGCTATTAATATAGCAAAACGGATTTGAATTCGAGATGCCACATCACTTTGAAGTTCTTAAGTGTCAATTAATATCCGATATTTTTTAATTTCCCTATCATAACTTTTTTATAACCAATAGTAGATAAATTTATCCAAGGATTCTAATACAGTTTTTCATGCTGATTCTAACGAGCTATTAATATAGCAAAACGGATTTGAATTCGAGATGCCACATCACTTTGAAGTTCTTAAGTGTCAATTAATATCCGATATTTTTTAATTTCCCTATCATAACTTTTTTATAACCAATAGTAGATAAATTTATCCAAGGATTCTAATACAGTTTTTCATGCTGATTCTAACGAGCTATTAATATAGCAAAACGGATTTGAATTCGAGATGCCACATCACTTTGAAGTTCTTAAGTGTCAATTAATATCCGATATTTTTTAATTTCCCTATCATAACTTTTTTATAACCAATAGTAGATAAATTTATCCAAGGATTCTAATACAGTTTTTCATGCTGATTCTAACGAGCTATTAATATAGCAAAACGGATTTGAATTCGAGATGCCACATCACTTTGAAGTTCTTAAGTGTCAATTAATATCCGATATTTTTTAATTTCCCTATCATAACTTTTTTATAACCAATAGTAGATAAATTTATCCAAGGATTCTAATACAGTTTTTCATGCTGATTCTAACGAGCTATTAATATAGCAAAACGGATTTGAATTCGAGATGCCACATCACTTTGAAGTTCTTAAGTGTCAATTAATATCCGATATTTTTAATTTCCCTATCATAACTTTTTTATAACCAATAGTAGATAAATTTATCCAAGGATTCTAATACAGTTTTTCATGCTGATTCTAACGAGCTATTAATATAGCAAAACGGATTTGAATTCGAGATGCCACATCACTTTGAAGTTCTTAAGTGTCAATTAATATCCGATATTTTTTAATTTCCCTATCATAACTTTTTTATAACCAATAGTAGATAAATTTATCCAAGGATTCTAATACAGTTTTTCATGCTGATTCTAACGAGCTATTAATATAGCAAAACGGATTTGAATTCGAGATGCCACATCACTTTGAAGTTCTTAAGTGTCAATTAATATCCGATATTTTTTAATTTCCCTATCATAACTTTTTTATAACCAATAGTAGATAAATTTATCCAAGGATTCTAATACAGTTTTTCATGCTGATTCTAACGAGCTATTAATATAGCAAAACAGATTTGAATTCGAGATGCCACATCACTTTGAAGTTCTTAAGTGTCAATTAATATCCGATATTTTTTAATTTCCCTATCATAACTTTTTTATAACCAATAGTAGATAAATTTATCCAAGGATTCTAATACAGTTTTTCATGCTGATTCTAACGAGCTATTAATATAGCAAAACGGATTTGAATTCGAGATGCCACATCACTTTGAAGTTCTTAAGTGTCAATTAATATCCGATATTTTTTAATTTCCCTATCATAACTTTTTTATAACCAATAGTAGATAAATTAATTCTAATATTAATTAATTCTAATAATTCTAATACAGTTTTTTTTTTTATAACCAATAGTAGATAAATTTATCCAAGGATTCTAATACAGTTTTTCATGCTGATTCTAACGAGCTATTAATATAGCAAAACGGATTTGAATTCGAGATGCCACATCACTTTGAAGTTCTTAAGTGTCAATTAATATCCGATATTTTTTAATTTCCCTATCATAACTTTTTTATAACCAATAGTAGATAAATTTATCCAAGGATTCTAATACAGTTTTTCATGCTGATTCTAACGAGCTATTAATATAGCAAAACGGATTTGAATTCGAGATGCCACATCACTTTGAAGTTCTTAAGTGTCAATTAATATCCGATATTTTTTAATTTCCCTATCATAACTTTTTTATAACCAATAGTAGATAAATTTATCCAAGGATTCTAATACAGTTTTTCATGCTGATTCTAACGAGCTATTAATATAGCAAAACGGATTTGAATTCGAGATGCCACATCACTTTGAAGTTCTTAAGTGTCAATTAATATCCGATATTTTTTAATTTCCCTATCATAACTTTTTTATAACCAATAGTAGATAAATTTATCCAAGGATTCTAATACAGTTTTTCATGCTGATTCTAACGAGCTATTAATATAGCAAAACGGATTTGAATTCGAGATGCCACATCACTTTGAAGTTCTTAAGTGTCAATTAATATCCGATATTTTTTAATTTCCCTATCATAACTTTTTTATAACCAATAGTAGATAAATTTATCCAAGGATTCTAATACAGTTTTTCATGCTGATTCTAACGAGCTATTAATATAGCAAAACGGATTTGAATTCGAGATGCCACATCACTTTGAAGTTCTTAAGTGTCAATTAATATCCGATATTTTTTAATTTCCCTATCATAACTTTTTTATAACCAATAGTAGATAAATTTATCCAAGGATTCTAATACAGTTTTTCATGCTGATTCTAACGAGCTATTAATATAGCAAAACGGATTTGAATTCGAGATGCCATATCACTTTGAAGTTCTTAAGTGTCAATTAATATCCGATATTTTTTAATTTCCCTATCATAACTTTTTTATAACCAATAGTAGATAAATTTATCCAAGGATTCTAATACAGTTTTTCATGCTGATTCTAACGAGCTATTAATATAGCAAAACGGATTTGAATTCGAGATGCCACATCACTTTGAAGTTCTTAAGTGTCAATTAATATCCGATATTTTTTAATTTCCCTATCATAACTTTTTTATAACCAATAGTAGATAAATTTATCCAAGGATTCTAATACAGTTTTTCATGCTGATTCTAACGAGCTATTAATATAGCAAAACGGATTTGAATTCGAGATGCCACATCACTTTGAAGTTCTTAAGTGTCAATTAATATCCGATATTTTTTAATTTCCCTATCATAACTTTTTTATAACCAATAGTAGATAAATTTATCCAAGGATTCTAATACAGTTTTTCATGCTGATTCTAACGAGCTATTAATATAGCAAAACGGATTTGAATTCGAGATGCCACATCACTTTGAAGTTCTTAAGTGTCAATTAATATCCGATATTTTTTAATTTCCCTATCATAACTTTTTTATAACCAATAGTAGATAAATTTATCCAAGGATTCTAATACAGTTTTTCATGCTGATTCTAACGAGCTATTAATATAGCAAAACGGATTTGAATTCGAGATGCCACATCACTTTGAAGTTCTTAAGTGTCAATTAATATCCGATATTTTTTAATTTCCCTATCATAACTTTTTTATAACCAATAGTAGATAAATTTATCCAAGGATTCTAATACAGTTTTTCATGCTGATTCTAACGAGCTATTAATATAGCAAAACGGATTTGAATTCGAGATGCCATATCACTTTGAAGTTCTTAAGTGTCAATTAATATCCGATATTTTTTAATTTCCCTATCATAACTTTTTTATAACCAATAGTAGATAAATTTATCCAAGGATTCTAATACAGTTTTTCATGCTGATTCTAACGAGCTATTAATATAGCAAAACGGATTTGAATTCGAGATGCCACATCACTTTGAAGTTCTTAAGTGTCAATTAATATCCGATATTTTTTAATTTCCCTATCATAACTTTTTTATAACCAATAGTAGATAAATTTATCCAAGGATTCTAATACAGTTTTTCATGCTGATTCTAACGAGCTATTAATATAGCAAAACGGATTTGAATTCGAGATGCCACATCACTTTGAAGTTCTTAAGTGTCAATTAATATCCGATATTTTTTAATTTCCCTATCATAACTTTTTTATAACCAATAGTAGATAAATTTATCCAAGGATTCTAATACAGTTTTTCATGCTGATTCTAACGAGCTATTAATATAGCAAAACGGATTTGAATTCGAGATGCCACATCACTTTGAAGTTCTTAAGTGTCAATTAATATCCGATATTTTTTAATTTCCCTATCATAACTTTTTTATAACCAATAGTAGATAAATTTATCCAAGGATTCTAATACAGTTTTTCATGCTGATTCTAACGAGCTATTAATATAGCAAAACGGATTTGAATTCGAGATGCCACATCACTTTGAAGTTCTTAAGTGTCAATTAATATCCGATATTTTTTAATTTCCCTATCATAACTTTTTTATAACCAATAGTAGATAAATTTATCCAAGGATTCTAATACAGTTTTTCATGCTGATTCTAACGAGCTATTAATATAGCAAAACGGATTTGAATTCGAGATGCCACATCACTTTGAAGTTCTTAAGTGTCAATTAATATCCGATATTTTTTAATTTCCCTATCATAACTTTTTTATAACCAATAGTAGATAAATTTATCCAAGGATTCTAATACAGTTTTTCATGCTGATTCTAACGAGCTATTAATATAGCAAAACGGATTTGAATTCGAGATGCCACATCACTTTGAAGTTCTTAAGTGTCAATTAATATCCGATATTTTTTAATTTCCCTATCATAACTTTTTTATAACCAATAGTAGATAAATTTATCCAAGGATTCTAATACAGTTTTTCATGCTGATTCTAACGAGCTATTAATATAGCAAAACGGATTTGAATTCGAGATGCCACATCACTTTGAAGTTCTTAAGTGTCAATTAATATCCGATATTTTTTAATTTCCCTATCATAACTTTTTTATAACCAATAGTAGATAAATTTATCCAAGGATTCTAATACAGAAGTCTATGAGTGCAAAATAATATCCGATATTTTTCATATTTGGCATTGTTTCTTTTGAATAACTAATAGTTAAATGAAAGGCACAAGGATTCTGATAGAGTATTTAATGCTCGTTCGAATGAGCTATTGTTAAACTAAATTTGATTTGAATTCGTGATGCCACAATGCTTTGAAGTCTATGAGTGCAAAATAATATCTGATATTTTTCATATTTGGCATTGTTTCTTTTGAATAAATAATAGTTAAATGAAAGGCACAAGGATTCTGATAGAGTATTTAATGCTCGTTCGAATGAGCTATTGTTAAACTAAATTTGATTTGAATTCGTGATGCCATAATGCTTTGAAGTCTATGAGTGCAAAATAATATCCGATATTTTTTATATTTGGCATTGTTTTTTTTGAATAACTAATAGTTAAATGAAAGGCACAAGGATTCTGATAGAGTATTCAATGCTCGTTCGAATGAGCTATTGTTAAACTAAATTTGATTTGAATTCGTGATGCCACAATGCTTTGAATTCTATGAGTGCAAAATAATATCCGATATTTTTCATATTTGGCATTGTTTCTTTTGAATAACTAATAGTTAAATGAAAGGCACAAGGATTCTGATAGAGTATTTAATGCTCGTTCGAATGAGCTATTGTTAAACTAAATTTGATTTGAATTCGTGATGCCACAATGCTTTGAAGTCTATGAGTGCAAAATAATATCTGATATTTTTCATATTTGGCATTGTTTCTTTTGAATAACTAATAGTTAAATGAAAGGCACAAGGATTCTGATAGAGTATTCAATGCTCGTTCGAATGAGCTATTGTTAAACTAAATTTGATTTGAATTCGTGATGCCACAATGCTTTGAATTCTATGAGTGCAAAATAATATCCGATATTTTTCATATTTGGCATTGTTTCTTTTGAATAACTAATAGTTAAATGAAAGGCACAAGGATTCTGATAGAGTATTTAATGCTCGTTCGAATGAGCTATTGTTAAACTAAATTTGATTTGAATTCGTGATGCCACAATGCTTTGAAGTCTATGAGTGCGAAATAATATCCGATATTTTTCATATTTGGCATTGTTTCTTTTGAATAACTAATAGTTAAATGAAAGGCACAAGGATTCTGATAGAGTATTTAATGCTCGTTCGAATGAGCTATTGTTAAACTAAATTTGATTTGAATTCGTGATGCCACAATGCTTTGAAGTCTATGAGTGCAAAATAATATCTGATATTTTTCATAAGTAAAGCAGCTGGGCTATAGCTATTTCTCTCCTTTAGCTAGTGCAAAAGGTTATTCGGCGGCTGGGAGCGAACCAGCATCTTCAGTAGACCGGACTGATGTGTTAGCCATTACACCACGCCGCCTACTGCTCAGCCTTAGGAAATTAATAGCTATATGCTTTACACCTCCATCCCCAGGGAAGACTGTCCCTAGTCTTCTTATCTGCCCTCTTCCCGCTTTTTCTCTCACCTGCGGGGTAAACTAAATCATCGCCTTCTCTGGCGGAATTTCCTTTCTCTAACCCAGGGCCTATGGGATGGATCGTCATTCGTTCAGCGTTCGCTGAACCATTCGGTGCTACCAGTAAAGCAGCTGGGCTATAGCTATTTCTCTCCTTTAGCTAGTGCAAAAGGTTATTCGGCGGCTGGGAGCGAACCAGCATCTTCAGTAGACCGGACTGATGTGTTAGCCATTACACCACGCCGCCTACTGCTCAGCCTTAGGAAATTAATAGCTATATGCTTTACACATATTTGGCATTGTTTCTTTTGAATAAATAATAGTTAAATGAAAGGCACAAGGATTCTGATAGAGTATTTAATGCACGTTCGAATGAGCTATTGTTAAACTAAATTTGATTTGAATTCGTGATGCCATAATGCTTTGAAGTCTATGAATGCAAAATAATATCCGATATTTTTTATATTTGGCATTGTTTTTTTTGAATAACTAATAGTTAAATGAAAGGCACAAGGATTCTGATAGAGTATTCAATGCTCGTTCGAATGAGCTATTGTTAAACTAAATTTGATTTGAATTCGTGATGCCACAATGCTTTGAATTCTATGAGTGCAAAATAATATCCGATATTTTTCATATTTGGCATTGTTTCTTTTGAATAACTAATAGTTAAATGAAAGGCACAAGGATTCTGATAGAGTATTTAATGCTCGTTCGAATGAGCTATTTTTAAACTAAATTTGATTTGAATTCTTGATGCCACAATACTTTGAAGTCTATGAGTCCAAAATAATATCTGATATTTTTCATATTTGGCATTGCTTCTTTTGAATAACTAATATTTAAATGGAAGGCACAAGGTTCTGATATAGTATTTAATGCTCGTTCGAATGAGCTATTGTTAAACTAAATTTGATTTGAATTCGTGATGCCACAATGCTTTGAAGTCTATGAGTGCAAAATAATATCTGATATTTTTCATATTTGGCATTGTTTCTTTTGAATAACTAATAGTTAAATGAAAGGCACAAGGATTCTGATAGAGTATTCAATGCTCGTTCGAATGAGCTATTGTTAAACTAAATTTGATTTGAATTCGTGATGCCACAATGCTTTAAATTCTATGAGTGCAAAATAATATCCGATATTTTTCATATTTGGCATTGTTTCTTTTGAATAACTAATAGTTAAATGAAAGGCACAAGGATTCTGATAGAGTATTTAATGCTCGTTCGAATGAGCTATTGTTAAACTAAATTTGATTTGAATTCGTGATGCCACATCACTTTGAAGTTCTTAAGTGTCAATTAATATCCGATATTTTTTAATTTCCCTATCATAACTTTTTTATAACCAATAGTAGATAAATTTATCCAAGGATTCTAATACAGTTTTTCATGCTGATTCTAACGAGCTATTAATATAGCAAAACGGATTTGAATTCGAGATGCCACATCACTTTGAAGTTCTTAAGTGTCAATTAATATCCGATATTTTTTAATTTCCCTATCATAACTTTTTTATAACCAATAGTAGATAAATTTATGCAAGGATTCTAATACAGTTTTTCATGCTGATTCTAACGAGCTATTAATATAGCAAAACGGATTTGAATTCGAGATGCTACATCACTTTGAAGTTCTTAAGTGTCAATTAATATCCGATATTTTTTAATTTCCCTATCATAACTTTTTTATAACCAATAGTAGATAAATTTATCCAAGGATTCTAATACAGAAGTCTATGAGTGCAAAATAATATCCGATATTTTTCATATTTGGCATTGTTTCTTTTGAATAACTAATAGTTAAATGAAAGGCACAAGGATTCTGATAGAGTATTTAATGCTCGTTCGAATGAGCTATTGTTAAACTAAATTTGATTTGAATTCGTGATGCCACAATGCTTTGAAGTCTATGAGTGCAAAATAATATCTGATATTTTTCATATTTGGCATTGTTTCTTTTGAATAAATAATAGTTAAATGAAAGGCACAAGGATTCTGATAGAGTATTTAATGCTCGTTCGAATGAGCTATTGTTAAACTAAATTTGATTTGAATTCGTGATGCCATAATGCTTTGAAGTCTATGAGTGCAAAATAATATCCGATATTTTTTATATTTGGCATTGTTTTTTTGAATAACTAATAGTTAAATGAAAGGCACAAGGATTCTGATAGAGTATTCAATGCTCGTTCGAATGAGCTATTGTTAAACTAAATTTGATTTGAATTCGTGATGCCACAATGCTTTGAATTCTATGAGTGCAAAATAATATCCGATATTTTTCATATTTGGCATTGTTTCTTTTGAATAACTAATAGTTAAATGAAAGGCACAAGGATTCTGATAGAGTATTTAATGCTCGTTCGAATGAGCTATTGTTAAACTAAATTTGATTTGAATTCGTGATGCCACAATGCATTGAAGTCTATGAGTGCAAAATAATATCTGATATTTTTCATATTTGGCATTGTTTCTTTTGAATAACTAATAGTTAAATGAAAGGCACAAGGATTCTGATAGAGTATTCAATGCTCGTTCGAATGAGCTATTGTTAAACTAAATTTGATTTGAATTCGTGATGCCACAATGCTTTGAATTCTATGAGTGCAAAATAATATCCGATATTTTTCATATTTGGCATTGTTTCTTTTGAATAACTAATAGTTAAATGAAATGCACAAGGATTCTGATAGAGTATTTAATGCTCGTTCGAATGAGCTATTGTTAAACTAAATTTGATTTGAATTCGTGATGCCACAATGCTTTGAAGTCTATGAGTGCGAAATAATATCCGATATTTTTCATATTTGGCATTGTTTCTTTTGAATAACTAATAGTTAAATGAAAGGCACAAGGATTCTGATAGAGTATTTAATGCTCGTTCGAATGAGCTATTGTTAAACTAAATTTGATTTGAATTCGTGATGCCACAATGCTTTGAAGTCTATGAGTGCAAAATAATATCTGATATTTTTCATATTTGGCATTGTTTCTTTTGAATAAATAATAGTTAAATGAAAGGCACAAGGATTCTGATAGAGTATTTAATGCACGTTCGAATGAGCTATTGTTAAACTAAATTTGATTTGAATTCGTGATGCCATAATGCTTTGAAGTCTATGAGTGCAAAATAATATCCGATATTTTTATATTTGGCATTGTTTTTTTTGAATAACTAATAGTTAAATGAAAGGCACAAGGATTCTGATAGAGTATTCAATGCTCGTTCGAATGAGCTATTGTTAAACTAAATTTGATTTGAATTCGTGATGCCACAATGCTTTGAATTCTATGAGTGCAAAATAATATCCGATATTTTTCATATTTGGCATTGTTTCTTTTGAATAACTAATAGTTAAATGAAAGGCACAAGGATTCTAATAGAGTATTTAATGCTCGTTCGAATGAGCTATTTTTAAACTAAATTTGATTTGAATTCTTGATGCCACAATACTTTGAAGTCTATGAGTCCAAAATAATATCTGATATTTTTCATATTTGGCATTGCTTCTTTTGAATAACTAATATTTAAATGGAAGGCACAAGGTTCTGATATAGTATTTAATGCTCGTTCGAATGAGCTATTGTTAAACTAAATTTGATTTGAATTCGTGATGCCACAATGCTTTGAAGTCTATGAGTGCAAAATAATATCTGATATTTTTCATATTTGGCATTGTTTCTTTTGAATAACTAATAGTTAAATGAAAGGCACAAGGATTCTGATAGAGTATTCAATGCTCGTTCGAATGAGCTATTGTTAAACTAAATTTGATTTGAATTCGTGATGCCACAATGCTTTAAATTCTATGAGTGCAAAATAATATCCGATATTTTTCATATTTGGCATTGTTTCTTTTGAATAACTAATAGTTAAATGAAAGGCACAAGGATTCTGATAGAGTATTTAATGCTCGTTCGAATGAGCTATTGTTAAACTAAATTTGATTTGAATTCGTGATGCCACAATGCTTTGAAGTCTATGAGTGCGAAATAATATCCGATATTTTTCATATTTGGCATTGTTTCTTTTGAATAACTAATAGTTAAATGAAAGGCACAAGGATTCTGATAGAGTATTTAATGCTCGTTCGAATGAGCTATTGTTAAACTAAATTTGATTTGAATTCGTGATGCCACAATGCTTTGAAGTCTATGAGTGCAAAATAATATCTGATATTTTTCATATTTGGCATTGTTTCTTTTGAATAACTAATAGTTAAATGAAAGGCACAAGGATTCTGATAGAGTATTTAATGCTCGTTCGAATGAGCTATTGTTAAACTAAATTTGATTTGAATTCGTGATGCCATAATGCTTTGAAGTCTATGAGTGCAAAATAATATCCGATATTTTTTATATTTGGCATTGTTTTTTTTGAATAACTAATAGTTAAATGAAAGGCACAAGGATTCTGATAGAGTATTCAATGCTCGTTCGAATGAGCTATTGTTAAACTAAATTTGATTTGAATTCGTGATGCCACAATGCTTTGAATTCTATGAGTGCAAAATAATATCCGATATTTTTCATATTTGGCATTGTTTCTTTTGAATAACTAATAGTTAAATGAAAGGCACAAGGATTCTGATAGAGTATTTAATGCTCGTTCGAATGAGCTATTGTTAAACTAAATTTGATTTGAATTCGTGATGCCACAATGCTTTGAAGTCTATGAGTGCGAAATAATATCCGATATTTTTCATATTTGGCATTGTTTCTTTTGAATAACTAATAGTTAAATGAAAGGCACAAGGATTCTGATAGAGTATTTAATGCTCGTTCGAATGAGCTATTGTTAAACTAAATTTGATTTGAATTCGTGATGCCACAATGCTTTGAATTCTATGAGTGCAAAATAATATCCGATATTTTTCATATTTGGCATTGTTTTTTTTGAATAACTAATAGTTAAATGAAAGGCACAAGGATTCTGATAGAGTATTCAATGCTCGTTCGAATGAGCTATTGTTAAACTAAATTTGATTTGAATTCGTGATGCCACAATGCTTTAAATTCTATGAGTGCAAAATAATATCCGATATTTTTTATATTTGGCATTGTTTTTTTTGAATAACTAATAGTTAAATGAAAGGCACAAGGATTCTGATAGAGTATTCAATGCTCGTTCGAATGAGCTATTGTTAAACTAAATTTGATTTGAATTCGTGATGCCACAATGCTTTGAAGTCTATGAGTGCAAAATAATATCTGATATTTTTCATATTTGGCATTATTTCTTTTGAATAAATAATAGTTAAATGAAAGGCACAAGGATTCTGATAGAGTATTTAATGCACGTTCGAATGAGCTATTGTTAAACTAAATTTGATTTGAATTCGTGATGCCATAATGCTTTGAAGTCTATGAGTGCAAAATAATATCCGATATTTTTCATATTTGGCATTGTTTTTTTTGAATAACTAATAGTTAAATGAAAGGCACAAGGATTCTGATAGAGTATTCAATGCTCGTTCGAATGAGCTATTGTTAAACTAAATTTGATTTGAATTCGTGATGCCACAATGCTTTAAATTCTATGAGTGCAAAATAATATCCGATATTTTTCATATTTGGCATTGTTTTTTTTGAATAACTAATAGTTAAATGAAAGGCACAAGGATTCTGATAGAGTATTTAATGCTCGTTCGAATGAGCTATTGTTAAACTAAATTTGATTTGAATTCGTGATGCCACAATGCTTTGAAGTCTATGAGTGCAAAATAATATCTGATATTTTTCATATTTGGCATTGTTTCTTTTGAATAAATAATAGTTAAATGAAAGGCACAAGGATTCTGATAGAGTATTTAATGCACGTTCGAATGAGCTATTGTTAAACTAAATTTGATTTGAATTCGTGATGCCATAATGCTTTGAAGTCTATGAGTGCAAAATAATATCCGATATTTTTTATATTTGGCATTGTTTTTTTTGAATAACTAATAGTTAAATGAAAGGCACAAGGATTCTGATAGAGTATTCAATGCTCGTTCGAATGAGCTATTGTTAAACTAAATTTGATTTGAATTCGTGATGCCACAATGCTTTGAATTCTATGAGTGCAAAATAATATCCGATATTTTTCATATTTGGCATTGTTTCTTTTGAATAAC
Organism: Meloidogyne arenaria; assembly: GCA_036172955.1. NCBI lineage: Eukaryota > Metazoa > Nematoda > Chromadorea > Rhabditida > Meloidogynidae > Meloidogyne > Meloidogyne arenaria. The sequence goes on from JARQAB010000256.1 coordinate 16,340, forward strand.
TAATAGTTAAATGAAAGGCACAAGGATTCTGATAGAGTATTTAATGCTCGTTCGAATGAGCTATTTTTAAACTAAATTTGATTTGAATTCTTGATGCCACAATACTTTGAAGTCTATGAGTCCAAAATAATATCTGATATTTTTCATATTTGGCATTGCTTCTTTTGAATAACTAATATTTAAATGGAAGGCACAAGGTTCTGATATAGTATTTAATGCTCGTTCGAATGAGCTATTGTTAAACTAAATTTGATTTGAATTCGTGATGCCACAATGCTTTGAAGTCTATGAGTGCAAAATAATATCTGATATTTTTCATATTTGGCATTGTTTCTTTTGAATAACTAATAGTTAAATGAAAGGCACAAGGATTCTGATAGAGTATTCAATGCTCGTTCGAATGAGCTATTGTTAAACTAAATTTGATTTGAATTCGTGATGCCACAATGCTTTAAATTCTATGAGTGCAAAATAATATCCGATATTTTTCATATTTGGCATTGTTTCTTTTGAATAACTAATAGTTAAATGAAAGGCACAAGGATTCTGATAGAGTATTTAATGCTCGTTCGAATGAGCTATTGTTAAACTAAATTTGATTTGAATTCGTGATGCCACAATGCTTTGAAGTCTATGAGTGCGAAATAATATCCGATATTTTTCATATTTGGCATTGTTTCTTTTGAATAACTAATAGTTAAATGAAAGGCACAAGGATTCTGATAGAGTATTTAATGCTCGTTCGAATGAGCTATTGTTAAACTAAATTTGATTTGAATTCGTGATGCCACAATGCTTTGAAGTCTATGAGTGCAAAATAATATCTGATATTTTTCATATTTGGCATTGTTTCTTTTGAATAACTAATAGTTAAATGAAAGGCACAAGGATTCTGATAGAGTATTTAATGCTCGTTCGAATGAGCTATTGTTAAACTAAATTTGATTTGAATTCGTGATGCCATAATGCTTTGAAGTCTATGAGTGCAAAATAATATCCGATATTTTTTATATTTGGCATTGTTTTTTTTTGAATAACTAATAGTTAAATGAAAGGCACAAGGATTCTGATAGAGTATTCAATGCTCGTTCGAATGAGCTATTGTTAAACTAAATTTGATTTGAATTCGTGATGCCACAATGCTTTGAATTCTATGAGTGCAAAATAATATCCGATATTTTTCATATTTGGCATTGTTTCTTTTGAATAACTAATAGTTAAATGAAAGGCACAAGGATTCTGATAGAGTATTTAATGCTCGTTCGAATGAGCTATTGTTAAACTAAATTTGATTTGAATTCGTGATGCCACAATGCTTTGAAGTCTATGAGTGCGAAATAATACCCGATATTTTTCATATTTGGCATTGTTTCTTTTGAATAACTAATAGTTAAATGAAAGGCACAAGGATTCTGATAGAGTATTTAATGCTCGTTCGAATGAGCTATTGTTAAACTAAATTTGATTTGAATTCGTGATGCACAATGCTTTGAAGTCTATGAGTGCAAAATAATATCTGATATTTTTCATATTTGGCATTGTTTCTTTTGAATAAATAATAGTTAAATGAAAGGCACAAGGATTCTGATAGAGTATTTAATGCACGTTCGAATGAGCTATTGTTAAACTAAATTTGATTTGAATTCGTGATGCCATAATGCTTTGAAGTCTATGAGTGCAAAATAATATCCGATATTTTTTATATTTGGCATTGTTTTTTTTGAATAACTAATAGTTAAATGAAAGGCACAAGGATTCTGATAGAGTATTCAATGCTCGTTCGAATGAGCTATTGTTAAACTAAATTTGATTTGAATTCGTGATGCCACAATGCTTTGAATTCTATGAGTGCAAAATAATATCTGATATTTTTCATATTTGGCATTGTTTCTTTTGAATAACTAATAGTTAAATGAAAGGCACAAGGATTCTGATAGAGTATTCAATGCTCGTTCGAATGAGCTATTGTTAAACTAAATTTGATTTGAATTCGTGATGCCACAATGCTTTAAATTCTATGAGTGCAAAATAATATCCGATATTTTTCATATTTGGCATTGTTTCTTTTGAATAACTAATAGTTAAATGAAAGGCACAAGGATTCTGATAGAGTATTTAATGCTCGTTCGAATGAGCTATTGTTAAACTAAATTTGATTTGAATTCGTGATGCCACAATGCTTTGAAGTCTATGAGTGCAAAATAATATCTGATATTTTTCATATTTGGCATTGTTTCTTTTGAATAACTAATAGTTAAATGAAAGGCACAAGGATTCTGATAGAGTATTTAATGCTCGTTCGAATGAGCTATTGTTAAACTAAATTTGATTTGAATTCGTGATGCCACAATGCTTTGAAGTCTATGAGTGCGAAATAATATCCGATATTTTTCATATTTGGCATTGTTTCTTTTGAATAACTAATAGTTAAATGAAAGGCACAAGGATTCTGATAGAGTATTTAATGCTCGTTCGAATGAGCTATTGTTAAACTAAATTTGATTTGAATTCGTGATGCCACAATGCTTTGAAGTCTATGAGTGCAAAATAATATCTGATATTTTTCATATTTGGCATTGTTTCTTTTGAATAACTAATAGTTAAATGAAAGGCACAAGGATTCTGATAGAGTATTTAATGCTCGTTCGAATGAGCTATTGTTAAACTAAATTTGATTTGAATTCGTGATGCCATAATGCTTTGAAGTCTATGAGTGCAAAATAATATCCGATATTTTTTATATTTGGCATTGTTTTTTTTGAATAACTAATAGTTAAATGAAAGGCACAAGGATTCTGATAGAGTATTCAATGCTCGTTCGAATGAGCTATTGTTAAACTAAATTTGATTTGAATTCGTGATGCCACAATGCTTTGAATTCTATGAGTGCAAAATAATATCCGATATTTTTCATATTTGGCATTGTTTCTTTTGAATAACTAATAGTTAAATGAAAGGCACAAGGATTCTGATAGAGTATTTAATGCTCGTTCGAATGAGCTATTGTTAAACTAAATTTGATTTGAATTCGTGATGCCATAATGCTTTGAAGTCTATGAGTGCAAAATAATATCTGATATTTTTCATATTTGGCATTGTTTCTTTTGAATAAATAATAGTTAAATGAAAGGCACAAGGATTCTGATAGAGTATTTAATGCTCGTTCGAATGAGCTATTGTTAAACTAAATTTGATTTGAATTCGTGATGCCACAATGCTTTGAAGTCTATGAGTGCGAAATAATATCCGATATTTTTCATATTTGGCATTGTTTCTTTTGAATAACTAATAGTTAAATGAAAGGCACAAGGATTCTGATAGAGTATTTAATGCTCGTTCGAATGAGCTATTGTTAAACTAAATTTGATTTGAATTCGTGATGCCACAATGCTTTGAAGTCTATGAGTGCAAAATAATATCCGATATTTTTCATATTTGGCATTGTTTCTTTTGAATAACTAATAGTTAAATGAAAGGCACAAGGATTCTGATAGAGTATTCAATGCTCGTTCGAATGAGCTATTGTTAAACTAAATTTGATTTGAATTCGTGATGCCACAATGCTTTGAATTCTATGAGTGCAAAATAATATCCGATATTTTTCATATTTGGCATTGTTTCTTTTGAATAACTAATAGTTAAATGAAAGGCACAAGGATTCTGATAGAGTATTTAATGCTCGTTCGAATGAGCTATTGTTAAACTAAATTTGATTTGAATTCGTGATGCCACAATGCTTTGAAGTCTATGAGTGCGAAATAATATCCGATATTTTTCATATTTGGCATTGTTTCTTTTGAATAACTAATAGTTAAATGAAAGGCACAAGGATTCTGATAGAGTATTTAATGCTCGTTCGAATGAGCTATTGTTAAACTAAATTTGATTTGAATTCGTGATGCCACAATGCTTTGAAGTCTATGAGTGCAAAATAATATCTGATATTTTTCATATTTGGCATTGTTTCTTTTGAATAACTAATAGTTAAATGAAAGGCACAAGGATTCTGATAGAGTATTTAATGCTCGTTCGAATGAGCTATTGTTAAACTAAATTTGATTTGAATTCGTGATGCCATAATGCTTTGAAGTCTATGAGTGCAAAATAATATCCGATATTTTTCATATTTGGCATTGTTTCTTTTGAATAACTAATAGTTAAATGAAAGGCACAAGGATTCTGATAGAGTATTTAATGCTCGTTCGAATGAGCTATTGTTAAACTAAATTTGATTTGAATTCGTGATGCCACAATGCTTTGAAGTCTATGAGTGCGAAATAATATCCGATATTTTTCATATTTGGCATTGTTTCTTTTGAATAACTAATAGTTAAATGAAAGGCACAAGGATTCTGATAGAGTATTCAATGCTCGTTCGAATGAGCTATTGTTAAACTAAATTTGATTTGAATTCGTGATGCCACAATGCTTTGAATTCTATGAGTGCAAAATAATATCCGATATTTTTCATATTTGGCATTGTTTCTTTTGAATAACTAATAGTTAAATGAAAGGCACAAGGATTCTGATAGAGTATTTAATGCTCGTTCGAATGAGCTATTGTTAAACTAAATTTGATTTGAATTCGTGATGCCACAATGCTTTGAAGTCTATGAGTGCGAAATAATATCCGATATTTTTCATATTTGGCATTGTTTCTTTTGAATAACTAATAGTTAAATGAAAGGCACAAGGATTCTGATAGAGTATTTAATGCTCGTTCGAATGAGCTATTGTTAAACTAAATTTGATTTGAATTCGTGATGCCACAATGCTTTGAAGTCTATGAGTGCAAAATAATATCTGATATTTTTCATATTTGGCATTGTTTCTTTTGAATAAATAATAGTTAAATGAAAGGCACAAGGATTCTGATAGAGTATTTAATGCACGTTCGAATGAGCTATTGTTAAACTAAATTTGATTTGAATTCGTGATGCCATAATGCTTTGAAGTCTATGAGTGCAAAATAATATCCGATATTTTTTATATTTAGCATTGTTTTTTTTGAATAACTAATAGTTAAATGAAAGGCACAAGGATTCTGATAGAGTATTCAATGCTCGTTCGAATGAGCTATTGTTAAACTAAATTTGATTTGAATTCGTGATGCCACAATGCTTTGAAGTCTATGAGTGCAAAATAATATCTGATATTTTTCATATTTGGCATTGTTTCTTTTGAATAACTAATAGTTAAATGAAAGGCACAAGGATTCTGATAGAGTATTCAATGCTCGTTCGAATGAGCTATTGTTAAACTAAATTTGATTTGAATTCGTGATGCCACAATGCTTTAAATTCTATGAGTGCAAAATAATATCCGATATTTTTCATATTTGGCATTGTTTCTTTTGAATAACTAATAGTTAAATGAAAGGCACAAGGATTCTGATAGAGTATTTAATGCTCGTTCGAATGAGCTATTGTTAAACTAAATTTGATTTGAATTCGTGATGCCACAATGCTTTGAAGTCTATGAGTGCGAAATAATATCCGATATTTTTCATATTTGGCATTGTTTCTTTTGAATAACTAATAGTTAAATGAAAGGCACAAGGATTCTGATAGAGTATTCAATGCTCGTTCGAATGAGCTATTGTTAAACTAAATTTGATTTGAATTCGTGATGCCACAATGCTTTGAATTCTATGAGTGCAAAATAATATCCGATATTTTTCATATTTGGCATTGTTTCTTTTGAATAACTAATAGTTAAATGAAAGGCACAAGGATTCTGATAGAGTATTTAATGCTCGTTCGAATGAGCTATTGTTAAACTAAATTTGATTTGAATTCGTGATGCCACAATGCTTTGAAGTCTATGAGTGCGAAATAATATCCGATATTTTTCATATTTGGCATTGTTTCTTTTGAATAACTAATAGTTAAATGAAAGGCACAAGGATTCTGATAGAGTATTTAATGCTCGTTCGAATGAGCTATTGTTAAACTAAATTTGATTTGAATTCGTGATGCCACAATGCTTTGAAGTCTATGAGTGCAAAATAATATCTGATATTTTTCATATTTGGCATTGTTTCTTTTGAATAAATAATAGTTAAATGAAAGGCACAAGGATTCTGATAGAGTATTTAATGCTCGTTCGAATGAGCTATTGTTAAACTAAATTTGATTTGAATTCGTGATGCCACAATGCTTTGAAGTCTATGAGTGCAAAATAATATCTGATATTTTTCATATTTGGCATTGTTTCTTTTGAATAACTAGTTAAATGAAAGCACAAGGATTCTGATAGAGTATTTAATGCTCGTTCGAATGAGCTATTGTTAACTAAATTTGATTTGAATTCGTGATGCCATAATGCTTTGAAGTCTATGAGTGCAAAATAATATCCGATATTTTTTATATTTGGCATTGTTTTTTTTGAATAACTAATAGTTAAATGAAAGGCACAAGGATTCTGATAGAGTATTTAATGCTCGTTCGAATGAGCTATTGTTAAACTAAATTTGATTTGAATTCGTGATGCCACAATGCTTTGAAGTCTATGAGTGCAAAATAATATCTGATATTTTTCATATTTGGCATTGTTTCTTTTGAATAACTAATAGTTAAATGAAAGGCACAAGGATTCTGATAGAGTATTTAATGCTCGTTCGAATGAGCTATTGTTAAACTAAATTTGATTTGAATTCGTGATGCCACAATGCTTTGAAGTCTATGAGTGCAAAATAATATCCGATATTTTTCATATTTGGCATTGTTTCTTTTGAATAACTAATAGTTAAATGAAAGGCACAAGGATTCTGATAGAGTATTAATGCTCGTTCGAATGAGCTATTGTTAAACTAAATTTGATTTGAATTCGTGATGCCACAATGCTTTGAAGTCTATGAGTGCAAAATAATATCCGATATTTTTCATATTTGGCATTGTTTCTTTTGAATAACTAATAGTTAAATGAAAGGCACAAGGATTCTGATAGAGTATTTAATGCTCGTTCGAATGAGCTATTGTTAAACTAAATTTGATTTGAATTCGTGATGCCACAATGCTTTGAAGTCTATGAGTGCAAAATAATATCTGATATTTTTCATATTTGGCATTGTTTCTTTTGAATAACTAATAGTTAAATGAAAGGCACAAGGATTCTGATAGAGTATTTAATGCTCGTTCGAATGAGCTATTGTTAAACTAAATTTGATTTGAATTCGTGATGCCACAATGCTTTGAAGTCTATGAGTGCAAAATAATATCCGATATTTTTCATATTTGGCATTGTTTCTTTTGAATAACTAATAGTTAAATGAAAGGCACAAGGATTCTGATAGAGTATTAATGCTCGTTCGAATGAGCTATTGTTAAACTAAATTTGATTTGAATTCGTGATGCCACAATGCTTTGAAGTCTATGAGTGCAAAATAATATCCTAAATTTTTCATATTTGGCATTGTTTCTTTGAATAACTAATAGTTAAATGAAAGGCACAAGGATTCTGATAGAGTATTTAATGCTCGTTCGAATGAGCTATTGTTAAACTAAATTTGATTTGAATTCGTGATGCCACAATGCTTTGAAGTCTATGAGTGCAAAATAATATCCGATATTTTTCATATTTGGCATTGTTTCTTTTGAATAACTAATAGTTAAATGAAAGGCACAAGGATTCTGATAGAGTATTTAATGCTCGTTCGAATGAGCTATTGTTAAACTAAATTTGATTTGAATTCGTGATGCCACAATGCTTTGAAGTCTATGAGTGCAAATAATATCTGATATTTTTCATATTTGGCATTGTTTCTTTTGAATAACTAATAGTTAAATGAAAGGCACAAGGATTCTGATAGAGTATTTAATGCTCGTTCGAATGAGCTATTGTTAAACTAAATTTGATTTGAATTCGTGATGCCACAATGCTTTGAAGTCTATGAGTGCAAAATAATATCCGATATTTTTTATATTTGGCATTGTTTTTTTTGAATAACTAATAGTTAAATGAAAGGCACAAGGATTCTGATAGAGTATTTAATGCTCGTTCGAATGAGCTATTGTTAAACTAAATTTGATTTGAATTCGTGATGCCACAATGCTTTGAAGTCTATGAGTGCAAAATAATATCTGATATTTTTCATATTTGGCATTGTTTCTTTTGAATAACTAATAGTTAAATGAAAGGCACAAGGATTCTGATAGAGTATTTAATGCTCGTTCGAATGAGCTATTGTTAGACTAAATTTGATTTGAATTCGTGATGCCACAATAGATAGTAGTAGATGAGTTTTTGAATTCTATGTGTGCAAATTAATATCTGATATTTTTCATATTTGGCATTGTTTCTTTGAATAACTAATAGTTAAATGAAAGGCACAAGGATTCTGATAGAGTATTAATGCTCGTTCGAATGAGCTATTGTTAAACTAAATTTGATTTGAATTCGTGATGCCACAATGCTTTGAAGTCTATGAGTGCAAAATAATATCCGATATTTTTCATATTTGGCATTGTTTTCTTTGAATAACTAATAGTTAAATGAAAGGCACAAGGATTCTGATAGAGTATTTAATGCTCGTTCGAATGAGCTATTGTAAACTAAATTTGATTTGAATTCGTGATGCCACAATGCTTTGAAGTCTATGAGTGCAAAATAATATCTGATATTTTTCATATTTGGCATTGTTTCTTTTGAATAACTAATAGTTAAATGAAAGGCACAAGGATTCTGATAGAGTATTTAATGCTCGTTCGAATGAGCTATTGTTAAACTAAATTTGATTTGAATTCGTGATGCCACAATGCTTTGAAGTCTATGAGTGCAAAATAATATCCGATATTTTCAAATTTTGCATTTTTTACTTTGAATAACTAATAGTTAAATGAAAGGCACAAGGATTCTGATAGAGTATTTAATGCTCGTTCGAATGAGCTATTGTTAAACTAAATTTGATTTGAATTCGTGATGCCACAATGCTTTGAAGTCTATGAGTGCAAAATAAAAACTCATAAATAACATATTTGGCATTGTTTCTTTTGAATAACTAATAGTTAAATGAAAGGCACAAGGATTCTGATAGAGTATTTAATGCTCGTTCGAATGAGCTATTGTTAAACTAAATTTGATTTGAATTCGTGATGCCACAATGCTTTGAAGTCTATGAGTGCAAAATAATATCCGATATTTTTCATATTTGGCATTGTTTCTTTTGAATAACTAATAGTTAAATGAAAGGCACAAGGATTCTGATAGAGTATTTAATGCTCGTTCGAATGAGCTATTGTTAAACTAAATTTGATTTGAATTCGTGATGCCACAATGCTTTGAAGTCTATGAGTGCAAAATAATATCTGATATTTTTCATATTTGGCATTGTTTCTTTTGAATAACTAATAGTTAAATGAAAGGCACAAGGATTCTGATAGAGTATTTAATGCTCGTTCGAATGAGCTATTGTTAAACTAAATTTGATTTGAATTCGTGATGCCATAATGCTTTGAAGTCTATGAGTGCAAAATAATATCCGATATTTTTAATATTTGGCATTGTTTATTTTGAATAACTAATAGTTAAATGAAAGGCACAAGGATTCTGATAGAGTATTTAATGCTCGTTCGAATGAGCTATTGTTAAACTAAATTTGATTTGAATTCGTGATGCCACAATGCTTTGAAGTCTATGAGTGCAAAATAATATCTGATATTTTTCATATTTGGCATTGTTTCTTTTGAATAACTAATAGTTAAATGAAAGGCACAAGGATTCTGATAGAGTATTAAATGCTCGTTCGAATGAGCTATTGTTAAACTAAATTTGATTTGAATTCGTGATGCCACAATGCTTTGAAGTCTATGAGTGCAAAATAATATCCGATATTTTTCATATTTGGCATTGTTTCTTTTGAATAACTAATAGTTAAATGAAAGGCACAAGGATTCTGATAGAGTATTTAATGCTCGTTCGAATGAGCTATTGTTAAACTAAATTTGATTTGAATTCGTGATGCCACAATGCTTTGAAGTCTATGAGTGCAAAATAATATCCGATATTTTTCATATTTGGCATTGTTTCTTTTGAATAACTAATAGTTAAATGAAAGGCACAAGGATTCTGATAGAGTATTTAATGCTCGTTCGAATGAGCTATTGTTAAACTAAATTTGATTTGAATTCGTGATGCCACAATGCTTTGAAGTCTATGAGTGCAAAATAATATCTGATATTTTTCATATTTGGCATTGTTTCTTTTGAATAACTAATAGTTAAATGAAAGGCACAAGGATTCTGATAGAGTATTTAATGCTCGTTCGAATGAGCTATTGTTAAACTAAATTTGATTTGAATTCGTGATGCCACAATGCTTTGAAGTCTATGAGTGCAAAATAATATCCGATATTTTTTATATTTGGCATTGTTTTTTTTTGAATAACTAATAGTTAAATGAAAGGCACAAGGATTCTGATAGAGTATTTAATGCTCGTTCGAATGAGCTATTGTTAAACTAAATTTGATTTGAATTCGTGATGCCACAATGCTTTGAAGTCTATGAGTGCAAAATAATATCCGATATTTTTCATATTTGGCATTGTTTCTTTTGAATAACTAATAGTTAAATGAAAGGCACAAGGATTCTGATAGAGTATTTAATGCTCGTTCGAATGAGCTATTGTTAAACTAAATTTGATTTGAATTCGTGATGCCATAATGCTTTGAAGTCTATGAGTGCAAAATAATATCTGATATTTTTCATATTTGGCATTGTTTCTTTTGAATAAATAATAGTTAAATGAAAGGCACAAGGATTCTGATAGAGTATTTAATGCTCGTTCGAATGAGCTATTGTTAAACTAAATTTGATTTGAATTCGTGATGCCACAATGCTTTGAAGTCTATGAGTGCAAAATAATATCCGATATTTTTCATATTTGGCATTGTTTCTTTTGAATACTAATAGTTAAATGAAAGGCACAAGGATTCTGATAGAGTATTTAATGCTCGTTCGAATGAGCTATTGTTAAACTAAATTGATTTGAATTCGTGATGCCACAATGCTTTGAAGTCTATGAGTGCAAAATATATCTGATATTTTTCATATTTGGCATTGTTCTTTTGAATAACTAATAGTTAAATGAAAGGCACAAGGATTCTGATAGAGTATTTAATGCTCGTTCGAATGAGCTATTGTTAAACTAAATTTGATTTGAATTCGTGATGCCACAATGCTTTGAAGTCTATGAGTGCAAAATAATATCCGATATTTTTTATATTTGGCATTGTTTTTTTTGAATAACTAATAGTTAAATGAAAGGCACAAGGATTCTGATAGAGTATTTAATGCTCGTTCGAATGAGCTATTGTTAAACTAAATTTGATTTGAATTCGTGATGCCACAATGCTTTGAAGTCTATGAGTGCAAAATAATATCCGATATTTTTCATATTTGGCATTGTTTCTTTTGAATAACTAATAGTTAAATGAAAGGCACAAGGATTCTGATAGAGTATTTAATGCTCGTTCGAATGAGCTATTTTTAAACTAAATTTGATTTGAATTCGTGATGCCACAATACTTTGAAGCCCTAGCGTCGTAATTTATATCTGATATTTTTCATATTTGGCATTGCTTCTTTTGAATAACTAATAGTTAAATGAAAGGCACAAGGATTCTGATAGAGTATTTAATGCTCGTTCGAATGAGCTATTGTTTAAACTAAATTTGATTTGAATTCGTGATGCCACAATGCTTTGAAGTCTATGAGTGCAAAATAATATCTGATATTTTTCATATTTGGCATTGTTTCTTTTGAATAACTAATAGTTAAATGAAAGGCACAAGGATTCTGATAGAGTATTTAATGCTCGTTCGAATGAGCTATTGTTAAACTAAATTTGATTTGAATTCGTGATGCCACAATGCTTTAAATGAGTGCAAAATAATATCCGATATTTTTTCATATGGCATTGTTTTTTTGAATAACTAATAGTTAAATGAAAGGCACAAGGATTCTGATAGAGTATTTAATGCTCGTTCGAATGAGCTATTGTTAAACTAAATTTGATTTGAATTCGTGATGCCACAATGCTTTGAAGTCTATGAGTGCAAAATAATATAATAAATTTTTAAAATTTGGCATTGTTTCTTTTGAATAACTAATAGTTAAATGAAAGGCACAAGGATTCTGATAGAGTATTAATGCTCGTTCGAATGAGCTATTGTTAAACTAATTTGATTTGAATTCGTGATGCCACAATGCTTTGAAGTCTATGAGTGCAAAATAATATCCGATATTTTATATTTGGCATTGTTTCTTTTGAATAACTAATAGTTAAATGAAAGGCACAAGGATTCTGATAGAGTATTTAATGCTCGTTCGAATGAGCTATTGTTAAACTAAATTTGATTTGAATTCGTGATGCCACAATGCTTTGAAGTCTATGAGTGCAAAATAATACCCGATCTTTTTCATATTTGGCATTGTTTCTTTTGAATAACTAATAGTTAAATGAAAGGCACAAGGATTCTGATAGAGTATTTAATGCTCGTTCGAATGAGCTATTGTTAAACTAAATTGATTTGAATTCGTGATGCCACAATGCTTTGAAGTCTATGAGTGCAAAATAATATCTGATATTTTTCATATTTGGCATTGTTTCTTTTGAATAACTAATAGTTAAATGAAAGGCACAAGGATTTTCACACGATATTTTTCATATTTGGCATTGTTTCTTTTGAATAACTAATAGTTAAATGAAAGGCACAAGGATTCTGATAGAGTATTTAATGCTCGTTCGAATGAGCTATTGTTAAACTAAATTTGATTTGAATTCGTGATGCCACAATGCTTTGAAGTCTATGAGTGCAAAATAATATCCGATATTTTTCATATTTGGCATGTTTCTTTTGAATAACTAATAGTTAAATGAAAGGCACAAGGATTCTGATAGAGTATTTAATGCTCGTTCGAATGAGCTATTGTTAAACTAAATTTGATTTGAATTCGTGATGCCACAATGCTTTGAAGTCTATGAGTGCAAAATAATATCTGATATTTTTCATATTTGGCATTGTTTCTTTGAATAACTAATAGTTAAATGAAAGGCACAAGGATTCTGATAGAGTATTTAATGCTCGTTCGAATGAGCTATTGTTAAACTAAATTTGATTTGAATTCGTGATGCCATAATGCTTTGAAGTCTATGAGTGCAAAATAATATCCGATATTTTTCATATTTGGCATTGTTTTTTGAATAACTAATAGTTAAATGAAAGGCACAAGGATTCTGATAGAGTATTTAATGCTCGTTCGAATGAGCTATTGTTAAACTAAATTTGATTTGAATTCGTGATGCCACAATGCTTTGAAGTCTATGAGTGCAAAATAATATCTGATATTTTTCATATTTGGCATTGTTTCTTTTGAATAACTAATAGTTAAATGAAAGGCACAAGGATTCTGATAGAGTATTTAATGCTCGTTCGAATGAGCTATATTTAAACTAAATTTGATTTGAATTCGTGATGCCACAATGCTTTGAAGTCTATGAGTGCAAAATAATATCCGATATTTTTCATATTTGGCATTGTTTCTTTTGAATAACTAATAGTTAAATGAAAGGCACAAGGATTCTGATAGAGTATTTAATGCTCGTTCGAATGAGCTATTGTTAAACTAAATTTGATTTGAATTCGTGATGCCACAATGCTTTGAAGTCTATGAGTGCAAAATAATATCCGATATTTTTCATATTTGGCATTGTTTCTTTTGAATAACTAATAGTTAAATGAAAGGCACAAGGATTCTGATAGAGTATTTAATGCTCGTTCGAATGAGCTATTGTTAAACTAAATTTGATTTGAATTCGTGATGCCACAATGCTTTGAAGTCTATGAGTGCAAAATAATATCTGATATTTTTCATATTTGGCATTGTTTCTTTTGAATAACTAATAGTTAAATGAAAGGCACAAGGATTCTGATAGAGTATTTAATGCTCGTTCGAATGAGCTATTGTTAAACTAAATTTGATTTGAATTCGTGATGCCACAATGCTTTGAAGTCTATGAGTGCAAAATAATATCCGATATTTTTCATATTTGGCATTGTTTCTTTTGAATAACTAATAGTTAAATGAAAGGCACAAGGATTCTGATAGAGTATTTAATGCTCGTTCGAATGAGCTATTGTTAAACTAAATTTGATTTGAATTCGTGATGCCACAATGCTTTGAAGTCTATGAGTGCAAAATAATATCCGATATTTTTCATATTTGGCATTGTTCTTTTGAATAACTAATAGTTAAATGAAAGGCACAAGGATTCTGATAGAGTATTTAATGCTCGTTCGAATGAGCTATTGTTAAACTAAATTTGATTTGAATTCGTGATGCCACAATGCTTTGAAGTCTATGAGTGCAAAATAATATCCGATATTTTTCATATTTGGCATTGTTTCTTTTGAATAACTAATAGTTAAATGAAAGGCACAAGGATTCTGATAGAGTATTTAATGCTCGTTCGAATGAGCTATTGTTAAACTAAATTTGATTTGAATTCGTGATGCCACAATGCTTTGAAGTCTATGAGTGCAAAATAATATCTGATATTTTTCATATTCGGCAAGGTGTGCAGAGATTAACTAATAGTTAAATGAAAGGCACAAGGATTCTGATAGAGTATTTAATGCTCGTTCGAATGAGCTATTGTTAAACTAAATTTGATTTGAATTCGTGATGCCATAATGCTTTGAAGTCTATGCGTGCAAAGTAATCTACGATATTTTTGATAGTTGGGATTGTTTTTTTTGAATAACTAATAGTTAAATGAAAGGCACAAGGATTCTGATAGAGTATTAATGCTCGTTCGAATGAGCTATTGTTAAACTAAATTTGATTTGAATTCGTGATGCCACAATGCTTTGAAGTCTATGAGTGCAAAATAATATCTGATATTTTTCATATTTGGCATTGTTTCTTTTGAATAACTAATAGTTAAATGAAAGGCACAAGGATTCTGATAGAGTATTTAATGCTCGTTCGAATGAGCTATTGTTAAACTAAATTTGATTTGAATTCGTGATGCCACAATGCTTTGAAGTCTATGAGTGCAAAATAATATCCGATATTTTTCATATTTGGCATTGTTTCTTTTGAATAACTAATAGTTAAATGAAAGGCACAAGGATTCTGATAGAGTATTTAATGCTCGTTCGAATGAGCTATTGTTAAACTAAATTTGATTTGAATTCGTGATGCCACAATGCTTTGAAGTCTATGAGTGCAAAATAATATCCGATATTTTTCATATTTGGCATTGTTTCTTTTGAATAACTAATAGTTAAATGAAAGGCACAAGGATTCTGATAGAGTATTTAATGCTCGTTCGAATGAGCTATTGTTAAACTAAATTTGATTTGAATTCGTGATGCCACAATGCTTTGAAGTCTATGAGTGCAAAATAATATCTGATATTTTTCATATTTGGCATTGTTTCTTTTGAATAACTAATAGTTAAATGAAAGGCACAAGGATTCTGATAGAGTATTTAATGCTCGTTCGAATGAGCTATTGTTAAACTAAATTTGATTTGAATTCGTGATGCCACAATGCTTTGAAGTCTATGAGTGCAAAATAATATCCGATATTTTTCATATTTGGCATTGTTTCTTTTGAATAACTAATAGTTAAATGAAAGGCACAAGGATTCTGATAGAGTATTTAATGCTCGTTCGAATGAGCTATTGTTAAACTAAATTTGATTTGAATTCGTGATGCCACAATGCTTTGAAGTCTATTAGTGAGACATAATATCCGATATTTTTCATATTTGGCATTGTTTCTTTTGAATAACTAATAGTTAAATGAAAGGCACAAGGATTCTGATAGAGTATTTAATGCTCGTTCGAATGTGCTTTTGTTTAACTAAATTTGATTTGAATTCGTGATGCCACAATGCTTTGAAGTCTATGAGTGCAAAATAATATCCGATATTTTTCATATTTGGCATTGTTTCTTTTGAATAACTAATAGTTAAATGAAAGGCACAAGGATTCTGATAGAGTATTTAATGCTCGTTCGAATGAGCTATTGTTAAACTAAATTTGATTTGAATTCGTGATGCCACAATGCTTTGAAGTCTATGAGTGCAAAATAATATCTGATATTTTTCATATTTGGCATTGTTTCTTTTGAATAACTAATAGTTAAATGAAAGGCACAAGGATTCTGATAGAGTATTTAATGCTCGTTCGAATGAGCTATTGTTAAACTAAATTTGATTTGAATTCGTGATGCCCAACAATGCTTTGAAGTCTATGAGTGCAAAATAATATCCGATATTTTTCATATTTGGCATTGTTTCTTTTGAATAACTAATAGTTAAATGAAAGGCACAAGGATTCTGATAGAGTATTTAATGCTCGTTCGAATGAGCTATTGTTAAACTAAATTTTATTTGAATTCGTGATCCAACAATGCTTTGAAGTATATGTTTGAAAAATAATATCTGATATTTTCATATTTGGCATTGTTTCTTTTGAATAACTAATAGTTAAATGAAAGGCACAAGGATTCTGATAGAGTATTTAATGCTCGTTCGAATGAGCTATTGTTAAACTAAATTTGATTTGAATTCGTGATGCCACAATGCTTTGAAGTCTATGAGTGCAAAATAATATCGGATATTTTTCATATTTGGCATTGTTGTTTTGAATAACTAATAGTTAAATGAAAGGCACAAGGATTCTGATAGAGTATTTAATGCTCGTTCGAATGAGCTATTGTTAAACTAAATTTGATTTGAATTCGTGATGCCACAATGCTTTGAAGTCTATGAGTGCAAAATAATATCTGATATTTTTCATATTTGGCATTGTTTCTTTTGAATAACTAATAGTTAAATGAAAGGCACAAGGATTCTGATAGAGTATTTAATGCTCGTTCGAATGAGCTATTGTTAAACTAAATTTGATTTGAATTCGTGATGCCACAATGCTTTGAAGTCTATGAGTGCAAAATAATATCTGATATTTTTCATATTTGGCATTGTTTCTTTTGAATAACTAATAGTTAAATGAAAGGCACAAGGATTCTGATAGAGTATTTAATGCTCGTTCGAATGAGCTATTGTTTAAACTAAATTTGATTTGAATTCGTGATGCCACAATGCTTTGAAGTCTATGAGTGCAAAAATATCCGATATTTTTCATATTTGGCATTTTTTATTTGAATAACTAATAGTTAAATGAAAGGCACAAGGATTCTGATAGAGTATTTAATGCTCGTTCGAATGAGCTATTGTTAAACTAAATTTGATTTGAATTCGTGATGCCACAATGATTTGAATTCTATGAGAGCAAAATAAAATCCTATATTTATCAAATGTGGCATTGTTTCGTGTGAATAACTAATAGTTAAATGGAAGGCAGAAGGATTCTGATAGAGTATTTAATGCTCGTTCGAATGAGCTATTGTTAACTAAATTTGATTTGAATTCGTGATGCCACAATGCTTTGAAGTCTATGAGTGCAAATAATATCTGATATTTTTCATATTTGGCATTGTTTCTTTTGAATAACTAATAGTTAAATGAAAGGCACAAGGATTCTGATAGAGTATTTAATGCTCGTTCGAATGAGCTATTGTTAAACTAAATTTGATTTGAATTCGTGATGCCACAATGCTTTGAAGTCTATGATGCAAAATAATATCCGATATTTTTCATATTTGGCATTGTTCTTTTGATAACTAATAGTTAAATGAAAGGCACAAGGATTCTGATAGAGTATTTAATGCTCGTTCGAATGAGCTATTGTTAAACTAAATTTGATTTGAATTCGTGATGCCACAATGCTTTGAAGTCTATGAGTGCAAAATAATATCTGATATTTTTCATATTTGGCATTGTTTCTTTGAATAACTAATAGTTAAATGAAAGGCACAAGGATTCTGATAGAGTATTTAATGCTCGTTCGAATGAGCTATTGTTAAACTAATTTGATTTGAATTCGTGATGCCACAATGCTTTGAAGTCTATGAGTGCAAAATAATATCCGATATTTTTCATATTTGGCATTGTTCTTTTGAATAACTAATAGTTAAACGAAAGGCACAAGGATTCTGATAGAGTATTTAATGCTCGTTCGAATGAGCTATTGTTAAACTAAATTTGATTTGAATTCGTGATGCCACAATGCTTTGAATCTATGAGTGCAAAATATATCCGATATTTTTCATATTTGGCATTGTTTCTTTTGAATAACTAATAGTTAAATGAAAGGCACAAGGATTCTGATAGAGTATTTAATGCTCGTTCGAATGAGCTATTGTTAAACTAAATTTGATTTGAATTCGTGATGCCACAATACTTTGAAGTCTATGAGTGCAAAATAATATCCGATATTTTTCATATTTGGCATTGCTTCTTTTGAATAACTAATAGTTAAATGAAAGGCACAAGGATTCTGATAGAGTATTTAATGCTCGTTCGAATGAGCTATTGTTAAACTAAATTTGATTTGAATTCGTGATGCCACAATGCTTTGAAGTCTATGAGTGCAAAATAATATCTGATATTTTTCATATTTGGCATTGTTTCTTTTGAATAACTAATAGTTAAATGAAAGGCACAAGGATTCTGATAGAGTATTAATGCTCGTTCGAATGAGCTATTGTTAAACTAAATTTGATTTGAATTCGTGATGCCACAATGCTTTGAAGTCTATGAGTGCAAAATAATATCCGATATTTTTCATATTGGCATGTGTTCTTTTGAATAACTAATAGTTAAAGGAAAGGCACAAGGATCCATATAGAGATAATACTCGCAGTTCGCATCAGCTATTGTTAAACTAAATTTGATTTGAATTCGTGATGCCACAATGCTTTGAAGTCTATGAGTGCAAATAAATATCTGATATTTTTCATATTTGGCATTGCTTCTTTTGAATAACTAATAGTTAAATGAAAGGCACAAGGATCTGATAGAGTATTTAATGCTCGTTCGAATGAGCTATTGTTAAACTAAATTTGATTTGAATTCGTGATGCCACAATGCTTTGAAGTCTATGAGTGCAAATAATATCCGATATTTTTTCATATTTGGCATTGTTCTTTTGAATAACTAATAGTTAAATGAAAGGCACAAGGATTCTGATAGAGTATTTAATGCTCGTTCGAATGAGCTATTGTTAAACTAAATTTGATTTGATTCGTGATGCCACAATGCTTTGAAGTCTATGAGTGCAAATAATATCCGATATTTTTCATATTTGGCATTGCTTCTTTTGAATAACTAATAGTTAAATGAAAGCACAAGGATTCTGATAGAGTATTTAATGCTCGTTCGAATGAGCTATTGTTAAACTAATTGATTTGAATTCGTGATGCCACAATACTTTGAAGTCTATGAGTGCAAAATAATATCTGATATTTTTCATATTTGGCATTGTTTCTTTGAATAACTAATAGTTAAATGAAAGGCACAAGGATTCTGATAGAGTATTTAATGCTCGTTCGAATGAGCTATTGTTAAACTAAATTTGATTTGAATTCGTGATGCCACAATGCTTTGAAGTCTATGAGTGCAAAATAATATCCGATATTTTCATATTTGGCATTGTTTCTTTTGAATAACTAATAGTTAAATGAAAGGCACAAGGATTCTGATAGAGTATTTAATGCTCGTTCGAATGAGCTATTGTTAAACTAAATTTGATTTGAATTCGTGATGCCAGAATACTTTGAAGTCTATGAGTGCAAAATAATATCCGATATTTTTCATATTTGGCATTGTTTCTTTTGAATAACTAATAGTTAAATGAAAGGCACAAGGATTCTGATAGAGTATTTAATGCTCGTTCGAATGAGCTATTGTTAAACTAAATTTGATTTGAATTCGTGATGCCACAATACTTTGAAGTCTATGAGTGCAAAATAATATCCGATATTTTTCATATTTGGCATTGTTTCTTTTGAATAACTAATAGTTAAATGAAAGGCACAAGGATTCTGATAGAGTATTTAATGCTCGTTCGAATGAGCTATTGTTAAACTAAATTTGATTTGAATTCGTGATGCCACAATGCTTTGAAGTCTATGAGTGCAAATAATATCTGATATTTTTCATATTTGGCATTGTTTCTTTTGAATTTGGCATTGCTTCTTTTGAATAACTAATAGTTAAATGAAAGGCACAAGGATTCTGATAGAGTATTTAATGCTCGTTCGAATGAGCTATTGTTAAACTAAATTTGATTTGAATTCGTGATGCCACAATACTTTGAAGTCTATGAGTGCAAAATAATATCTGATATTTTTCATATTTGGCATTGTTTCTTTTGAATAACTAATAGTTAAATGAAAGGCACAAGGATTCTGATAGAGTATTTAATGCTCGTTCGAATGAGCTATTGTTAAACTAAATTTGATTTGAATTCGTGATGCCACAATGCTTTGAAGTCTATGAGTGCAAAATAATATCTGATATTTTTCATATTTGGCATTGTTTCTTTTGAATAACTAATAGTTAAATGAAAGGCACAAGGATTCTGATAGAGTATTTAATGCTCGTTCGAATGAGCTATTGTTAAACTAAATTTGATTTGAATTCGTGATGCCACAATACTTTGAAGTCTATGAGTGCAAAATAATATCTGATATTTTTCATATTTTGCATTGTTTCTTTTGAATAACTAATAGTTAAATGAAAGGCACAAGGATTCTGATAGAGTATTTAATGCTCGTTCGAATGAGCTATTGTTAAACTAAATTTGATTTGAATTCGTGATGCCACAATGCTTTGAAGTCTATGAGTGCAAAATAATATCTGATATTTTTCATATTTGGCATTGTTTCTTTTGAATAACTAATAGTTAAATGAAAGGCACAAGGATTCTGATAGAGTATTTAATGCTCGTTCGAATGAGCTATTGTTAAACTAAATTTGATTTGAATTCGTGATGCCACAATGCTTTGAAGTCTATGAGTGCAAAATAATATCCGATATTTTTCATATTTGGCATTGCTTCTTTTGAATAACTAATAGTTAAATGAAAGGCACAAGGATTCTGATAGAGTATTTAATGCTCGTTCGAATGAGCTATTGTTAAACTAAATTTGATTTGAATTCGTGATGCCACAATGCTTTGAAGTCTATGAGTGCAAAATAATATCCGATATTTTTCATATTTGGCATTGTTTCTTTTGAATAACTAATAGTTAAATGAAAGGCACAAGGATTCTGATAGAGTATTTAATGCTCGTTCGAATGAGCTATTGTTAAACTAAATTTGATTTGAATTCGTGATGCCACAATGCTTTGAAGTCTATGAGTGCAAAATAATATCTGATATTTTTCATATTTGGCATTGTTTCTTTTGAATAACTAATAGTTAAATGAAAGGCACAAGGATTCTGATAGAGTATTTAATGCTCGTTCGAATGAGCTATTGTTAAACTAAATTTGATTTGAATTCGTGATGCCACAATGCTTTGAAGTCTATGAGTGCAAAATAATATCCGATATTTTTCATATTTGGCATTGTTTCTTTTGAATAACTAATAGTTAAATGAAAGGCACAAGGATTCTGATAGAGTATTTAATGCTCGTTCGAATGAGCTATTGTTAAACTAAATTTGATTTGAATTCGTGATGCCACAATGCTTTGAAGTCTATGAGTGCAAAATAATATCTGATATTTTTCATATTTGGCATTGTTTCTTTTGAATAACTAATAGTTAAATGAAAGGCACAAGGATTCTGATAGAGTATTTAATGCTCGTTCGAATGAGCTATTGTTAAACTAAATTTGATTTGAATTCGTGATGCCACAATACTTTGAAGTCTATGAGTGCAAAATAATATCTGATATTTTTCATATTTGGCATTGTTTCTTTTGAATAACTAATAGTTAAATGAAAGGCACAAGGATTCTGATAGAGTATTTAATGCTCGTTCGAATGAGCTATTGTTAAACTAAATTTGATTTGAATTCGTGATGCCAGAATACTTTGAAGTCTATGAGTGCAAAATAATATCCGATATTTTTCATATTTGGCATTGCTTCTTTTGAATAACTAATAGTTAAATGAAAGGCACAAGGATTCTGATAGAGTATTTAATGCTCGTTCGAATGAGCTATTGTTAAACTAAATTTGATTTGAATTCGTGATGCCACAATGCTTTGAAGTCTATGAGTGCAAAATAATATCTGATATTTTTCATATTTGGCATTGTTTCTTTTGAATAACTAATAGTTAAATGAAAGGCACAAGGATTCTGATAGAGTATTTAATGCTCGTTCGAATGAGCTATTGTTAAACTAAATTTGATTTGAATTCGTGATGCCACAATACTTTGAAGTCTATGAGTGCAAAATAATATCTGATATTTTTCATATTTGGCATTGCTTCTTTTGAATAACTAATAGTTAAATGAAAGGCACAAGGATTCTGATAGAGTATTTAATGCTCGTTCGAATGAGCTATTGTTAAACTAAATTTGATTTGAATTCGTGATGCCAGAATACTTTGAAGTCTATGAGTGCAAAATAATATCTGATATTTTTCATATTTGGCATTGTTTCTTTTGAATAACTAATAGTTAAATGAAAGGCACAAGGATTCTGATAGAGTATTTAATGCTCGTTCGAATGAGCTATTGTTAAACTAAATTTGATTTGAATTCGTGATGCCACAATACTTTGAAGTCTATGAGTGCAAAATAATATCTGATATTTTTCATATTTGGCATTGCTTCTTTTGAATAACTAATAGTTAAATGAAAGGCACAAGGATTCTGATAGAGTATTTAATGCTCGTTCGAATGAGCTATTGTTAAACTAAATTTGATTTGAATTCGTGATGCCACAATACTTTGAAGTCTATGAGTGCAAAATAATATCTGATATTTTTCATATTTGGCATTGTTTCTTTTGAATAACTAATAGTTAAATGAAAGGCACAAGGATTCTGATAGAGTATTTAATGCTCGTTCGAATGAGCTATTGTTAAACTAAATTTGATTTGAATTCGTGATGCCACAATACTTTGAAGTCTATGAGTGCAAAATAATATCCGATATTTTTCATATTTGGCATTGTTTCTTTTGAATAACTAATAGTTAAATGAAAGGCACAAGGATTCTGATAGAGTATTTAATGCTCGTTCGAATGAGCTATTGTTAAACTAAATTTGATTTGAATTCGTGATGCCACAATACTTTGAAGTCTATGAGTGCAAAAATAATATCTGATATTTTTCATATTTGGCATTGCTTCTTTTGAATAACTAATAGTTAAATGAAAGGCACAAGGATTCTGATAGAGTATTTAATGCTCGTTCGAATGAGCTATTGTTAAACTAAATTTGATTTGAATTCGTGATGCCACAATGCTTTGAAGTCTATGAGTGCAAAATAATATCTGATATTTTTCATATTTGGCATTGTTTCTTTGAATAACTAATAGTTAAATGAAAGGCACAAGGATTCTGATAGATATTTAATGCTCGTTCGAATGAGCTATTGTTAAACTAAATTTGATTTGAATTCGTGATGCCACAATACTTTGAAGTCTATGAGTGCAAAATAATATCTGATATTTTCATATTTGGCATTGTTTCTTTTGAATAACTAATAGTTAAATGAAAGGCACAAGGATTCTGATAGAGTATTTAATGCTCGTTCGAATGAGCTATTGTTAAACTAAATTTGATTTGAATTCGTGATGCCACAATGCTTTGAAGTCTATGAGTGCAAAATAATATCTGATATTTTTCATATTTGGCATTGTTTTTTTGAATAACTAATAGTTAAATGAAAGGCACAAGGATTCTGATAGAGTATTTAATGCTCGTTCGAATGAGCTATTGTTAAACTAAATTTGATTTGAATTCGTGATGCCACAATGCTTTGAAGTCTATGAGTGCAAATAATATCTGATATTTTCATATTTGGCATTGTTTCTTTGAATAACTAATAGTTAAATGAAAGGCACAAGGATTCTGATAGAGTATTTAATGCTCGTTCGAATGAGCTATTGTTAAACTAAATTTGATTTGAATTCGTGATGCCACAATGCTTGAAGGCTAGGAGTGCAAAATAAATCTGATATTTTTCATATTTGGCATTGTTTCTTTTGAATAACTAATAGTTAAATGAAAGGCACAAGGATTCTGATAGAGTATTTAATGCTCGTTCGAATGAGCTATTGTTAAACTAAATTTGATTTGAATTCGTGATGCCACAATGCTTTGAAGTCTATGAGTGCAAAATAATATCCGATATTTTTCATATTTGGCATTGTTTCTTTTGAATAACTAATAGTTAAATGAAAGGCACAAGGATTCTGATAGAGTATTTAATGCTCGTTCGAATGAGCTATTGTTAAACTAAATTTGATTTGAATTCGTGATGCCACAATGCTTTGAAGTCTATGAGTGCAAATAATATCTGATATTTTTCATATTTGGCATTGTTTCTTTGAATAACTAATAGTTAAATGAAGGC
>JARQAB010000257.1:0-40565 GCA_036172955.1 Meloidogyne arenaria
CAGTTTTTCATGCTGATTCTAACGAGCTATTATATAGCAAAACGGATTTGAATTCGAGATGCCACATCACTTTGAAGTTCTTAAGTGTCAATTAATATCCGATATTTTTTTAATTTCCCTATCATAACTTTTTTATAACCAATAGTAGATAAATTTATCCAAGGATTCTAATACAGTTTTTCATGCTGATTCTAACGAGCTATTAATATAGCAAAACGGATTTGAATTCGAGATGCCACATCACTTTGAAGTTCTTAAGTGTCAATTAATATCCGATATTTTTTAATTTCCCTATCATAACTTTTTTATAACCAATAGTAGATAAATTTATCCAAGGATTCTAATACAGTTTTTCATGCTGATTCTAACGAGCTATTAATATAGCAAAACGGATTTGAATTCGAGATGCCACATCACTTTGAAGTTCTTAAGTGTCAATTAATATCCGATATTTTTTAATTTCCCTATCATAACTTTTTTATAACCAATAGTAGATAAATTTATCCAAGGATTCTAATACAGTTTTTCATGCTGATTCTAACGAGCTATTAATATAGCAAAACGGATTTGAATTCGAGATGCCACATCACTTTGAAGTTCTTAAGTGTCAATTAATATCCGATATTTTTTAATTTCCCTATCATAACTTTTTTATAACCAATAGTAGATAAATTTATCCAAGGATTCTAATACAGTTTTTCATGCTGATTCTAACGAGCTATTAATATAGCAAAACGGATTTGAATTCGAGATGCCACATCACTTTGAAGTTCTTAAGTGTCAATTAATATCCGATATTTTTTAATTTCCCTATCATAACTTTTTTATAACCAATAGATAAATTTATCCAAGGATTCTAATACAGTTTTTCATGCTGATTCTAACGAGCTATTAATATAGCAAAACGGATTTGAATTCGAGATGCCACATCACTTTGAAGTTCTTAAGTGTCAATTTATATCCGATATTTTTTAATTTCCCTATCATAACTTTTTATAACCATAGTAGATAAATTTATCCAAGGATTCTAATACAGTTTTTCATGCTGATTCTAACGAGCTATTAATATAGCAAAACGGATTTGAATTCGAGATGCCACATCACTTTGAAGTTCTTAAGTGTCAATTAATATCCGATATTTTTTAATTTCCCTATCATAACTTTTTTATAACCAATAGTAGATAAATTTATCCAAGGATTCTAATACAGTTTTTCATGCTGATTCTAACGAGCTATTAATATAGCAAAACGGATTTTGATTAGAGATGCCACATCACTTGAAGTTCTTAAGTGTCAATTAATATCCGATATTTTTAAATTTCCCTATCATAACTTTTTTTTAACCAATAGTAGATAAATTTATCCAAGGATTCTAATACAGTTTTTCATGCTGATTCTAACGAGCTATTAATATAGCAAAACGGATTTGAATTCGAGATGCCACATCACTTTGAAGTTCTTAAGTGTCAATTAATATCCGATATTTTTTAATTTCCCTATCATAACTTTTTTATAACCAATAGTAGATAAATTTATCCAAGGATTCTAATACAGTTTTTCATGCTGATTCTAACGAGCTATTAATATAGCAAAACGGATTTGAATTCGAGATGCCACATCACTTTGAAGTTCTTAAGTGTCAATTAATATCCGATATTTTTTAATTTCCCTATCATAACTTTTTTATAACCAATAGTAGATAAATTTATCCAAGGATTCTAATACAGTTTTTCATGCTGATTCTAACGAGCTATTAATATAGCAAAACGGATTTGAATTCGAGATGCCACATCACTTTGAAGTTCTTAAGTGTCAATTAATATCCGATATTTTTTAATTTCCCTATCATAACTTTTTTATAACCAATAGTAGATAAATTTATCCAAGGATTCTAATACAGTTTTTCATGCTGATTCTAACGAGCTATTAATATAGCAAAACGGATTTGAATTCGAGATGCCACATCACTTTGAAGTTCTTAAGTGTCAATTAATATCCGATATTTTTTAATTTCCCTATCATAACTTTTTTTATAACCAATAGTAGATAAATTTATCCAAGGATTCTAATACAGTTTTTCATGCTGATTCTAACGAGCTATTAATATAGCAAAACGGATTTGAATTCGAGATGCCACATCACTTTGAAGTTCTTAAGTGTCAATTAATATCCGATATTTTTTAATTTCCCTATCATAACTTTTTTATAACCAATAGTAGATAAATTTATCCATCCCTATCATATATTTTTTATAACCAATAGTAGATAAATTTATCCAAGGATTCTAATACAGTTTTTCATGCTGATTCTAACGAGCTATTAATATAGCAAAACGGATTTGAATTCGAGATGGCCCATCACTTTGGAGTTCTTAAGTGTCAATTAATATCCGATTTTTTTAATTTCCCTATCATAACTTTTTTATAACCAATAGTAGATAAATTTATCCAAGGATTCTAATACAGTTTTTCATGCTGATTCTAACGAGCTATTAATATAGCAAAACGGATTTGAATTCGAGATGCCACATCACTTTGAAGTTCTTAAGTGTCAATTAATATCCGATATTTTTTAATTTCCCTATCATAACTTTTTTATAACCAATAGTAGGTATCATTTATGCATGGATTCTAATACAGTTTTTCATGCTGATTCTAACGAGCTATTAATATAGCAAAACGGATTTGAATTCGAGATGCCACATCACTTTGAAGTTCTTAAGTGTCAATTAATATCCGATATTTTTTAATTTCCCTATCATAACTTTTTTATAACCAATAGTAGATAAATTTATCCAAGGATTCTAATACAGTTTTTCATGCTGATTCTAACGAGCTATTAATATAGCAAAACGGATTTGAATTCGAGATGCCACATCACTTTGAAGTTCTTAAGTGTCAATTAATATCCGATATTTTTTAATTTCCCTATCATAACTTTTTTATAACCAATAGTAGATAAATTTATCCAAGGATTCTAATACAGTTTTTCATGCTGATTCTAACGAGCTATTAATATAGCAAAACGGATTTGAATTCGAGATGCCACATCACTTTGAAGTTCTTAAGTGTCAATTAATATCCGATATTTTTTAATTTCCCTATCATAACTTTTTTATAACCAATAGTAGATAAATTTATCCAAGGATTCTAATACAGTTTTTCATGCTGATTCTAACGAGCTATTAATATAGCAAAACGGATTTGAATTCGAGATGCCACATCACTTTGAAGTTCTTAAGTGTCAATTAATATCCGATATTTTTTAATTTCCCTATCATAACTTTTTTATAACCAAGTAGATAAATTTATCCAAGGATTCTAATACAGTTTTTCATGCTGATTCTAACGAGCTATTAATATAGCAAAACGGATTTGAATTCGAGATGCCACATCACTTTGAAGTTCTTAAGTGTCAATTAATATCCGATATTTTTTAATTTCCCTATCATAACTTTTTTATAACCAATAGTAGATAAATTTATCCAAGGATTCTAATACAGTTTTTCATGCTGATTCTAACGAGCTATTAATATAGCAAAACGGATTTGAATTCGAGATGCCACATCACTTTGAAGTTCTTAAGTGTCAATTAATATCCGATATTTTTAATTTCCCTATCATAACTTTTTTATAACCAATAGTAGATAAATTTATCCAAGGATTCTAATACAGTTTTTCATGCTGATTCTAACGAGCTATTAATATAGCAAAACGGATTTGAATTCGAGATGCCACATCACTTTGAAGTTCTTAAGTGTCAATTAATATCCGATATATTTTTTAATTTCCCTATCATAACTTTTTTATAACCAATAGTAGATAAATTTATCCAAGGATTCTAATACAGTTTTTCATGCTGATTCTAACGAGCTATTAATATAGCAAAACGGATTTGAATTCGAGATGCCACATCACTTTGAAGTTCTTAAGTGTCAATTAATATCCGATATTTTTTAATTTCCCTATCATAACTTTTTTATAACCAATAGTAGATAAATTTATCCAAGGATTCTAATACAGTTTTTCATGCTGATTCTAACGAGCTATTAATATAGCAAAACGGATTTGAATTCGAGATGCCACATCACTTTGAAGTTCTTAAGTGTCAATTAATATCCGATATTTTTTAATTTCCCTATCATAACTTTTTTATAACCAATAGTAGATAAATTTATCCAAGGATTCTAATACAGTTTTTCATGCTGATTCTAACGAGCTATTAATATAGCAAAACGGATTTGAATTCGAGATGCCACATCACTTTGAAGTTCTTAAGTGTCAATTAATATCCGATATTTTTTAATTTCCCTATCATAACTTTTTATAACCAATAGTAGATAAATTTATCCAAGGATTCTAATACAGTTTTTCATGCTGATTCTAACGAGCTATTAATATAGCAAAACGGATTTGAATTCGAGATGCCACATCACTTTGAAGTTCTTAAGTGTCAATTAATATCCGATATTTTTTAATTTCCCTATCATAACTTTTTTATAACCAATAGTAGATAAATTTATCCAAGGATTCTAATACAGTTTTTCATGCTGATTCTAACGAGCTATTAATATAGCAAAACGGATTTGAATTCGAGATGCCACATCACTTTGAAGTTCTTAAGTGTCAATTAATATCCGATATTTTTTAATTTCCCTATCATAACTTTTTTATAACCAATAGTAGATAAATTTATCCAAGGATTCTAATACAGTTTTTCATGCTGATTCTAACGAGCTATTAATATAGCAAAACGGATTTGAATTCGAGATGCCACATCACTTTGAAGTTCTTAAGTGTCAATTAATATCCGATATTTTTTAATTTCCCTATCATAACTTTTTTATAACCAATAGTAGATAAATTTATCCAAGGATTCTAATACAGTTTTTCATGCTGATTCTAACGAGCTATTAATATAGCAAAACGGATTTGAATTCGAGATGCCACATCACTTTGAAGTTCTTAAGTGTCAATTAATATCCGATATTTTTTAATTTCCCTATCATAACTTTTTTATAACCAATAGTAGATAAATTTATCCAAGGATTCTAATACAGTTTTTCATGCTGATTCTAACGAGCTATTAATATAGCAAAACGGATTTGAATTCGAGATGCCACATCACTTTGAAGTTCTTAAGTGTCAATTAATATCCGATATTTTTTAATTTCCCTATCATAACTTTTTTATAACCAATAGTAGATAAATTTATCCAAGGATTCTAATACAGTTTTTCATGCTGATTCTAACGAGCTATTAATATAGCAAAACGGATTTGAATTCGAGATGCCACATCACTTTGAAGTTCTTAAGTGTCAATTAATATCCGATATTTTTTAATTTCCCTATCATAACTTTTTTATAACCAATAGTAGATAAATTTATCCAAGGATTCTAATACAGTTTTTCATGCTGATTCTAACGAGCTATTAATATAGCAAAACGGATTTGAATTCGAGATGCCACATCACTTTGAAGTTCTTAAGTGTCAATTAATATCCGATATTTTTTAATTTCCCTATCATAACTTTTTTATAACCAATAGTAGATAAATTTATCCAAGGATTCTAATACAGTTTTTCATGCTGATTCTAACGAGCTATTAATATAGCAAAACGGATTTGAATTCGAGATGCCACATCACTTTGAAGTTCTTAAGTGTCAATTAATATCCGATATTTTTTAATTTCCCTATCATAACTTTTTTTATAACCAATAGTAGATAAATTTATCCAAGGATTCTAATACAGTTTTTCATGCTGATTCTAACGAGCTATTAATATAGCAAAACGGATTTGAATTCGAGATGCCACATCACTTTGAAGTTCTTAAGTGTCAATTAATATCCGATATTTTTTAATTTCCCTATCATAACTTTTTTATAACCAATAGTAGATAAATTTATCCAAGGATTCTAATACAGTTTTTCATGCTGATTCTAACGAGCTATTAATATAGCAAAACGGATTTGAATTCGAGATGCCACATCACTTTGAAGTTCTTAAGTGTCAATTAATATCCGATATTTTTTAATTTCCCTATCATAACTTTTTTATAACCAATAGTAGATAAATTTATCCAAGGATTCTAATACAGTTTTTCATGCTGATTCTAACGAGCTATTAATATAGCAAAACGGATTTGAATTCGAGATGCCACATCACTTTGAAGTTCTTAAGTGTCAATTAATATCCGATATTTTTTAATTTCCCTATCATAACTTTTTTATAACCAATAGTAGATAAATTTATCCAAGGATTCTAATACAGTTTTTCATGCTGATTCTAACGAGCTATTAATATAGCAAAACGGATTTGAATTCGAGATGCCACATCACTTTGAAGTTCTTAAGTGTCAATTAATATCCGATATTTTTTAATTTCCCTATCATAACTTTTTTATAACCAATAGTAGATAAATTTATCCAAGGATTCTAATACAGTTTTTCATGCTGATTCTAACGAGCTATTAATATAGCAAAACGGATTTGAATTCGAGATGCCACATCACTTTGAAGTTCTTAAGTGTCAATTAATATCCGATATTTTTAATTTCCCTATCATAACTTTTTTATAACCAATAGTAGATAAATTTATCCAAGGATTCTAATACAGTTTTTCATGCTGATTCTAACGAGCTATTAATATAGCAAAACGGATTTGAATTCGAGATGCCACATCACTTTGAAGTTCTTAAGTGTCAATTAATATCCGATATTTTTTAATTTCCCTATCATAACTTTTTTATAACCAATAGTAGATAAATTTATCCAAGGATTCTAATACAGTTTTTCATGCTGATTCTAACGAGCTATTAATATAGCAAAACGGATTTGAATTCGAGATGCCACATCACTTTGAAGTTCTTAAGTGTCAATTAATATCCGATATTTTTTAATTTCCCTATCATAACTTTTTTATAACCAATAGTAGATAAATTTATCCAAGGATTCTAATACAGTTTTTCATGCTGATTCTAACGAGCTATTAATATAGCAAAACGGATTTGAATTCGAGATGCCACATCACTTTGAAGTTCTTAAGTGTCAATTAATATCCGATATTTTTTAATTTCCCTATCATAACTTTTTTATAACCAATAGTAGATAAATTTATCCAAGGATTCTAATACAGTTTTTCATGCTGATTCTAACGAGCTATTAATATAGCAAAACGGATTTGAATTCGAGATGCCACATCACTTTGAAGTTCTTAAGTGTCAATTAATATCCGATATTTTTTAATTTCCCTATCATAACTTTTTTATAACCAATAGTAGATAAATTTATCCAAGGATTCTAATACAGTTTTTCATGCTGATTCTAACGAGCTATTAATATAGCAAAACGGATTTGAATTCGAGATGCCACATCACTTTGAAGTTCTTAAGTGTCAATTAATATCCGATATTTTTTAATTTCCCTATCATAACTTTTTTATAACCAATAGTAGATAAATTTATCCAAGGATTCTAATACAGTTTTTCATGCTGATTCTAACGAGCTATTAATATAGCAAAACGGATTTGAATTCGAGATGCCACATCACTTTGAAGTTCTTAAGTGTCAATTAATATCCGATATTTTTTAATTTCCCTATCATAACTTTTTTATAACCAATAGTAGATAAATTTATCCAAGGATTCTAATACAGTTTTTCATGCTGATTCTAACGAGCTATTAATATAGCAAAACGGATTTGAATTCGAGATGCCACATCACTTTGAAGTTCTTAAGTGTCAATTAATATCCGATATTTTTTAATTTCCCTATCATAACTTTTTTATAACCAATAGTAGATAAATTTATCCAAGGATTCTAATACAGTTTTTCATGCTGATTCTAACGAGCTATTAATATAGCAAAACGGATTTGAATTCGAGATGCCACATCACTTTGAAGTTCTTAAGTGTCAATTAATATCCGATATTTTTTAATTTCCCTATCATAACTTTTTTATAACCAATAGTAGATAAATTTATCCAAGGATTCTAATACAGTTTTTCATGCTGATTCTAACGAGCTATTAATATAGCAAAACGGATTTGAATTCGAGATGCCACATCACTTTGAAGTTCTTAAGTGTCAATTAATATCCGATATTTTTTAATTTCCCTATCATAACTTTTTTATAACCAATAGTAGATAAATTTATCCAAGGATTCTAATACAGTTTTTCATGCTGATTCTAACGAGCTATTAATATAGCAAAACGGATTTGAATTCGAGATGCCACATCACTTTGAAGTTCTTAAGTGTCAATTAATATCCGATATTTTTTAATTTCCCTATCATAACTTTTTTATAACCAATAGTAGATAAATTTATCCAAGGATTCTAATACAGTTTTTCATGCTGATTCTAACGAGCTATTAATATAGCAAAACGGATTTGAATTCGAGATGCCACATCACTTTGAAGTTCTTAAGTGTCAATTAATATCCGATATTTTTTAATTTCCCTATCATAACTTTTTTATAACCAATAGTAGATAAATTTATCCAAGGATTCTAATACAGTTTTTCATGCTGATTCTAACGAGCTATTAATATAGCAAAACGGATTTGAATTCGAGATGCCACATCACTTTGAAGTTCTTAAGTGTCAATTAATATCCGATATTTTTTAATTTCCCTATCATAACTTTTTTATAACCAATAGTAGATAAATTTATCCAAGGATTCTAATACAGTTTTTCATGCTGATTCTAACGAGCTATTAATATAGCAAAACGGATTTGAATTCGAGATGCCACATCACTTTGAAGTTCTTAAGTGTCAATTAATATCCGATATTTTTTAATTTCCCTATCATAACTTTTTTATAACCAATAGTAGATAAATTTATCCAAGGATTCTAATACAGTTTTTCATGCTGATTCTAACGAGCTATTAATATAGCAAAACGGATTTGAATTCGAGATGCCACATCACTTTGAAGTTCTTAAGTGTCAATTAATATCCGATATTTTTTAATTTCCCTATCATAACTTTTTTATAACCAATAGTAGATAAATTTATCCAAGGATTCTAATACAGTTTTTCATGCTGATTCTAACGAGCTATTAATATAGCAAAACGGATTTGAATTCGAGATGCCACATCACTTTGAAGTTCTTAAGTGTCAATTAATATCCGATATTTTTTAATTTCCCTATCATAACTTTTTTATAACCAATAGTAGATAAATTTATCCAAGGATTCTAATACAGTTTTTCATGCTGATTCTAACGAGCTATTAATATAGCAAAACGGATTTGAATTCGAGATGCCACATCACTTTGAAGTTCTTAAGTGTCAATTAATATCCGATATTTTTTAATTTCCCTATCATAACTTTTTTATAACCAATAGTAGATAAATTTATCCAAGGATTCTAATACAGTTTTTCATGCTGATTCTAACGAGCTATTAATATAGCAAAACGGATTTGAATTCGAGATGCCACATCACTTTGAAGTTCTTAAGTGTCAATTAATATCCGATATTTTTTAATTTCCCTATCATAACTTTTTTATAACCAATAGTAGATAAATTTATCCAAGGATTCTAATACAGTTTTTCATGCTGATTCTAACGAGCTATTAATATAGCAAAACGGATTTGAATTCGAGATGCCACATCACTTTGAAGTTCTTAAGTGTCAATTAATATCCGATATTTTTTAATTTCCCTATCATAACTTTTTTATAACCAATAGTAGATAAATTTATCCAAGGATTCTAATACAGTTTTTCATGCTGATTCTAACGAGCTATTAATATAGCAAAACGGATTTGAATTCGAGATGCCACATCACTTTGAAGTTCTTAAGTGTCAATTAATATCCGATATTTTTTAATTTCCCTATCATAACTTTTTTATAACCAATAGTAGATAAATTTATCCAAGGATTCTAATACAGTTTTTCATGCTGATTCTAACGAGCTATTAATATAGCAAAACGGATTTGAATTCGAGATGCCACATCACTTTGAAGTTCTTAAGTGTCAATTAATATCCGATATTTTTTAATTTCCCTATCATAACTTTTTTATAACCAATAGTAGATAAATTTATCCAAGGATTCTAATACAGTTTTTCATGCTGATTCTAACGAGCTATTAATATAGCAAAACGGATTTGAATTCGAGATGCCACATCACTTTGAAGTTCTTAAGTGTCAATTAATATCCGATATTTTTTAATTTCCCTATCATAACTTTTTTATAACCAATAGTAGATAAATTTATCCAAGGATTCTAATACAGTTTTTCATGCTGATTCTAACGAGCTATTAATATAGCAAAACGGATTTGAATTCGAGATGCCACATCACTTTGAAGTTCTTAAGTGTCAATTAATATCCGATATTTTTTAATTTCCCTATCATAACTTTTTTATAACCAATAGTAGATAAATTTATCCAAGGATTCTAATACAGTTTTTCATGCTGATTCTAACGAGCTATTAATATAGCAAAACGGATTTGAATTCGAGATGCCACATCACTTTGAAGTTCTTAAGTGTCAATTAATATCCGATATTTTTTAATTTCCCTATCATAACTTTTTTATAACCAATAGTAGATAAATTTATCCAAGGATTCTAATACAGTTTTTCATGCTGATTCTAACGAGCTATTAATATAGCAAAACGGATTTGAATTCGAGATGCCACATCACTTTGAAGTTCTTAAGTGTCAATTAATATCCGATATTTTTTAATTTCCCTATCATAACTTTTTTATAACCAATAGTAGATAAATTTATCCAAGGATTCTAATACAGTTTTTCATGCTGATTCTAACGAGCTATTAATATAGCAAAACGGATTTGAATTCGAGATGCCACATCACTTTGAAGTTCTTAAGTGTCAATTAATATCCGATATTTTTTAATTTCCCTATCATAACTTTTTTATAACCAATAGTAGATAAATTTATCCAAGGATTCTAATACAGTTTTTCATGCTGATTCTAACGAGCTATTAATATAGCAAAACGGATTTGAATTCGAGATGCCACATCACTTTGAAGTTCTTAAGTGTCAATTAATATCCGATATTTTTTAATTTCCCTATCATAACTTTTTTATAACCAATAGTAGATAAATTTATCCAAGGATTCTAATACAGTTTTTCATGCTGATTCTAACGAGCTATTAATATAGCAAAACGGATTTGAATTCGAGATGCCACATCACTTTGAAGTTCTTAAGTGTCAATTAATATCCGATATTTTTTAATTTCCCTATCATAACTTTTTTATAACCAATAGTAGATAAATTTATCCAAGGATTCTAATACAGTTTTTCATGCTGATTCTAACGAGCTATTAATATAGCAAAACGGATTTGAATTCGAGATGCCACATCACTTTGAAGTTCTTAAGTGTCAATTAATATCCGATATTTTTTAATTTCCCTATCATAACTTTTTTATAACCAATAGTAGATAAATTTATCCAAGGATTCTAATACAGTTTTTCATGCTGATTCTAACGAGCTATTAATATAGCAAAACGGATTTGAATTCGAGATGCCACATCACTTTGAAGTTCTTAAGTGTCAATTAATATCCGATATTTTTTAATTTCCCTATCATAACTTTTTTATAACCAATAGTAGATAAATTTATCCAAGGATTCTAATACAGTTTTTCATGCTGATTCTAACGAGCTATTAATATAGCAAAACGGATTTGAATTCGAGATGCCACATCACTTTGAAGTTCTTAAGTGTCAATTAATATCCGATATTTTTTAATTTCCCTATCATAACTTTTTTATAACCAATAGTAGATAAATTTATCCAAGGATTCTAATACAGTTTTTCATGCTGATTCTAACGAGCTATTAATATAGCAAAACGGATTTGAATTCGAGATGCCACATCACTTTGAAGTTCTTAAGTGTCAATTAATATCCGATATTTTTTAATTTCCCTATCATAACTTTTTTATAACCAATAGTAGATAAATTTATCCAAGGATTCTAATACAGTTTTTCATGCTGATTCTAACGAGCTATTAATATAGCAAAACGGATTTGAATTCGAGATGCCACATCACTTTGAAGTTCTTAAGTGTCAATTAATATCCGATATTTTTTAATTTCCCTATCATAACTTTTTTATAACCAATAGTAGATAAATTTATCCAAGGATTCTAATACAGTTTTTCATGCTGATTCTAACGAGCTATTAATATAGCAAAACGGATTTGAATTCGAGATGCCACATCACTTTGAAGTTCTTAAGTGTCAATTAATATCCGATATTTTTTAATTTCCCTATCATAACTTTTTTATAACCAATAGTAGATAAATTTATCCAAGGATTCTAATACAGTTTTTCATGCTGATTCTAACGAGCTATTAATATAGCAAAACGGATTTGAATTCGAGATGCCACATCACTTTGAAGTTCTTAAGTGTCAATTAATATCCGATATTTTTTAATTTCCCTATCATAACTTTTTTATAACCAATAGTAGATAAATTTATCCAAGGATTCTAATACAGTTTTTCATGCTGATTCTAACGAGCTATTAATATAGCAAAACGGATTTGAATTCGAGATGCCACATCACTTTGAAGTTCTTAAGTGTCAATTAATATCCGATATTTTTTAATTTCCCTATCATAACTTTTTTATAACCAATAGTAGATAAATTTATCCAAGGATTCTAATACAGTTTTTCATGCTGATTCTAACGAGCTATTAATATAGCAAAACGGATTTGAATTCGAGATGCCACATCACTTTGAAGTTCTTAAGTGTCAATTAATATCCGATATTTTTTAATTTCCCTATCATAACTTTTTTATAACCAATAGTAGATAAATTTATCCAAGGATTCTAATACAGTTTTTCATGCTGATTCTAACGAGCTATTAATATAGCAAAACGGATTTGAATTCGAGATGCCACATCACTTTGAAGTTCTTAAGTGTCAATTAATATCCGATATTTTTTAATTTCCCTATCATAACTTTTTTATAACCAATAGTAGATAAATTTATCCAAGGATTCTAATACAGTTTTTCATGCTGATTCTAACGAGCTATTAATATAGCAAAACGGATTTGAATTCGAGATGCCACATCACTTTGAAGTTCTTAAGTGTCAATTAATATCCGATATTTTTTAATTTCCCTATCATAACTTTTTTATAACCAATAGTAGATAAATTTATCCAAGGATTCTAATACAGTTTTTCATGCTGATTCTAACGAGCTATTAATATAGCAAAACGGATTTGAATTCGAGATGCCACATCACTTTGAAGTTCTTAAGTGTCAATTAATATCCGATATTTTTTAATTTCCCTATCATAACTTTTTTATAACCAATAGTAGATAAATTTATCCAAGGATTCTAATACAGTTTTTCATGCTGATTCTAACGAGCTATTAATATAGCAAAACGGATTTGAATTCGAGATGCCACATCACTTTGAAGTTCTTAAGTGTCAATTAATATCCGATATTTTTTAATTTCCCTATCATAACTTTTTTATAACCAATAGTAGATAAATTTATCCAAGGATTCTAATACAGTTTTTCATGCTGATTCTAACGAGCTATTAATATAGCAAAACGGATTTGAATTCGAGATGCCACATCACTTTGAAGTTCTTAAGTGTCAATTAATATCCGATAATTTTTAATTTCCCTATCATAACTTTTTTATAACCAATAGTAGATAAATTTATCCAAGGATTCTAATACAGTTTTTCATGCTGATTCTAACGAGCTATTAATATAGCAAAACGGATTTGAATTCGAGATGCCACATCACTTTGAAGTTCTTAAGTGTCAATTAATATCCGATATTTTTTAATTTCCCTATCATAACTTTTTTATAACCAATAGTAGATAAATTTATCCAAGGATTCTAATACAGTTTTTCATGCTGATTCTAACGAGCTATTAATATAGCAAAACGGATTTGAATTCGAGATGCCACATCACTTTGAAGTTCTTAAGTGTCAATTAATATCCGATATTTTTTAATTTCCCTATCATAACTTTTTTATAACCAATAGTAGATAAATTTATCCAAGGATTCTAATACAGTTTTTCATGCTGATTCTAACGAGCTATTAATATAGCAAAACGGATTTGAATTCGAGATGCCACATCACTTTGAAGTTCTTAAGTGTCAATTAATATCCGATATTTTTTAATTTCCCTATCATAACTTTTTTATAACCAATAGTAGATAAATTTATCCAAGGATTCTAATACAGTTTTTCATGCTGATTCTAACGAGCTATTAATATAGCAAAACGGATTTGAATTCGAGATGCCACATCACTTTGAAGTTCTTAAGTGTCAATTAATATCCGATATTTTTTAATTTCCCTATCATAACTTTTTTATAACCAATAGTAGATAAATTTATCCAAGGATTCTAATACAGTTTTTCATGCTGATTCTAACGAGCTATTAATATAGCAAAACGGATTTGAATTCGAGATGCCACATCACTTTGAAGTTCTTAAGTGTCAATTAATATCCGATATTTTTTAATTTCCCTATCATAACTTTTTTATAACCAATAGTAGATAAATTTATCCAAGGATTCTAATACAGTTTTTCATGCTGATTCTAACGAGCTATTAATATAGCAAAACGGATTTGAATTCGAGATGCCACATCACTTTGAAGTTCTTAAGTGTCAATTAATATCCGATATTTTTTAATTTCCCTATCATAACTTTTTTATAACCAATAGTAGATAAATTTATCCAAGGATTCTAATACAGTTTTTCATGCTGATTCTAACGAGCTATTAATATAGCAAAACGGATTTGAATTCGAGATGCCACATCACTTTGAAGTTCTTAAGTGTCAATTAATATCCGATATTTTTTAATTTCCCTATCATAACTTTTTTATAACCAATAGTAGATAAATTTATCCAAGGATTCTAATACAGTTTTTCATGCT
Source organism: Meloidogyne arenaria (assembly GCA_036172955.1). Lineage (NCBI taxonomy): Eukaryota > Metazoa > Nematoda > Chromadorea > Rhabditida > Meloidogynidae > Meloidogyne > Meloidogyne arenaria. Next base: position 14,932 of record JARQAB010000257.1, read on the forward strand.
GATTCTAACGAGCTATTAATATAGCAAAACGGATTTGAATTCGAGATGCCACATCACTTTGAAGTTCTTAAGTGTCAATTAATATCCGATATTTTTTAATTTCCCTATCATAACTTTTTTATAACCAATAGTAGATAAATTTATCCAAGGATTCTAATACAGTTTTTCATGCTGATTCTAACGAGCTATTAATATAGCAAAACGGATTTGAATTCGAGATGCCACATCACTTTGAAGTTCTTAAGTGTCAATTAATATCCGATATTTTTTAATTTCCCTATCATAACTTTTTTATAACCAATAGTAGTATGATTTATCCAAGGATTCTAATACAGTTTTTCATGCTGATTCTAACGAGCTATTAATATAGCAAAACGGATTTGAATTCGAGATGCCACATCACTTTGAAGTTCTTAAGTGTCAATTAATATCCGATATTTTTTAATTTCCCTATCATAACTTTTTTATAACCAATAGTAGATAAATTTATCCAAGGATTCTAATACAGTTTTTCATGCTGATTCTAACGAGCTATTAATATAGCAAAACGGATTTGAATTCGAGATGCCACATCACTTTGAAGTTCTTAAGTGTCAATTAATATCCGATATTTTTTAATTTCCCTATCATAACTTTTTTATAACCAATAGTAGATAAATTTATCCAAGGATTCTAATACAGTTTTTCATGCTGATTCTAACGAGCTATTAATATAGCAAAACGGATTTGAATTCGAGATGCCACATCACTTTGAAGTTCTTAAGTGTCAATTAATATCCGATATTTTTTAATTTCCCTATCATAACTTTTTTATAACCAATAGTAGATAAATTTATCCAAGGATTCTAATACAGTTTTTCATGCTGATTCTAACGAGCTATTAATATAGCAAAACGGATTTGAATTCGAGATGCCACATCACTTTGAAGTTCTTAAGTGTCAATTAATATCCGATATTTTTTAATTTCCCTATCATAACTTTTTTATAACCAATAGTAGATAAATTTATCCAAGGATTCTAATACAGTTTTTCATGCTGATTCTAACGAGCTATTAATATAGCAAAACGGATTTGAATTCGAGATGCCACATCACTTTGAAGTTCTTAAGTGTCAATTAATATCCGATATTTTTTAATTTCCCTATCATAACTTTTTTATAACCAATAGTAGATAAATTTATCCAAGGATTCTAATACAGTTTTTCATGCTGATTCTAACGAGCTATTAATATAGCAAAACGGATTTGAATTCGAGATGCCACATCACTTTGAAGTTCTTAAGTGTCAATTAATATCCGATATTTTTTAATTTCCCTATCATAACTTTTTTATAACCAATAGTAGATAAATTTATCCAAGGATTCTAATACAGTTTTTCATGCTGATTCTAACGAGCTATTAATATAGCAAAACGGATTTGAATTCGAGATGCCACATCACTTTGAAGTTCTTAAGTGTCAATTAATATCCGATATTTTTTAATTTCCCTATCATAACTTTTTTATAACCAATAGTAGATAAATTTATCCAAGGATTCTAATACAGTTTTTCATGCTGATTCTAACGAGCTATTAATATAGCAAAACGGATTTGAATTCGAGATGCCACATCACTTTGAAGTTCTTAAGTGTCAATTAATATCCGATATTTTTTAATTTCCCTATCATAACTTTTTTATAACCAATAGTAGATAAATTTATCCAAGGATTCTAATACAGTTTTTCATGCTGATTCTAACGAGCTATTAATATAGCAAAACGGATTTGAATTCGAGATGCCACATCACTTTGAAGTTCTTAAGTGTCAATTAATATCCGATATTTTTTAATTTCCCTATCATAACTTTTTTATAACCAATAGTAGATAAATTTATCCAAGGATTCTAATACAGTTTTTCATGCTGATTCTAACGAGCTATTAATATAGCAAAACGGATTTGAATTCGAGATGCCACATCACTTTGAAGTTCTTAAGTGTCAATTAATATCCGATATTTTTTAATTTCCCTATCATAACTTTTTTATAACCAATAGTAGATAAATTTATCCAAGGATTCTAATACAGTTTTTCATGCTGATTCTAACGAGCTATTAATATAGCAAAACGGATTTGAATTCGAGATGCCACATCACTTTGAAGTTCTTAAGTGTCAATTAATATCCGATATTTTTTAATTTCCCTATCATAACTTTTTTATAACCAATAGTAGATAAATTTATCCAAGGATTCTAATACAGTTTTTCATGCTGATTCTAACGAGCTATTAATATAGCAAAACGGATTTGAATTCGAGATGCCACATCACTTTGAAGTTCTTAAGTGTCAATTAATATCCGATATTTTTTAATTTCCCTATCATAACTTTTTTATAACCAATAGTAGATAAATTTATCCAAGGATTCTAATACAGTTTTTCATGCTGATTCTAACGAGCTATTAATATAGCAAAACGGATTTGAATTCGAGATGCCACATCACTTTGAAGTTCTTAAGTGTCAATTAATATCCGATATTTTTTAATTTCCCTATCATAACTTTTTTATAACCAATAGTAGATAAATTTATCCAAGGATTCTAATACAGTTTTTCATGCTGATTCTAACGAGCTATTAATATAGCAAAACGGATTTGAATTCGAGATGCCACATCACTTTGAAGTTCTTAAGTGTCAATTAATATCCGATATTTTTTAATTTCCCTATCATAACTTTTTTATAACCAATAGTAGATAAATTTATCCAAGGATTCTAATACAGTTTTTCATGCTGATTCTAACGAGCTATTAATATAGCAAAACGGATTTGAATTCGAGATGCCACATCACTTTGAAGTTCTTAAGTGTCAATTAATATCCGATATTTTTTAATTTCCCTATCATAACTTTTTTATAACCAATAGTAGATAAATTTATCCAAGGATTCTAATACAGTTTTTCATGCTGATTCTAACGAGCTATTAATATAGCAAAACGGATTTGAATTCGAGATGCCACATCACTTTGAAGTTCTTAAGTGTCAATTAATATCCGATATTTTTTAATTTCCCTATCATAACTTTTTTATAACCAATAGTAGATAAATTTATCCAAGGATTCTAATACAGTTTTTCATGCTGATTCTAACGAGCTATTAATATAGCAAAACGGATTTGAATTCGAGATGCCACATCACTTTGAAGTTCTTAAGTGTCAATTAATATCCGATATTTTTTAATTTCCCTATCATAACTTTTTTATAACCAATAGTAGATAAATTTATCCAAGGATTCTAATACAGTTTTTCATGCTGATTCTAACGAGCTATTAATATAGCAAAACGGATTTGAATTCGAGATGCCACATCACTTTGAAGTTCTTAAGTGTCAATTAATATCCGATATTTTTAATTTCCCTATCATAACTTTTTTATAACCAATAGTAGATAAATTTATCCAAGGATTCTAATACAGTTTTTCATGCTGATTCTAACGAGCTATTAATATAGCAAAACGGATTTGAATTCGAGATGCCACATCACTTTGAAGTTCTTAAGTGTCAATTAATATCCGATATTTTTTAATTTCCCTATCATAACTTTTTTATAACCAATAGTAGATAAATTTATCCAAGGATTCTAATACAGTTTTTCATGCTGATTCTAACGAGCTATTAATATAGCAAAACGGATTTGAATTCGAGATGCCACATCACTTTGAAGTTCTTAAGTGTCAATTAATATCCGATATTTTTTAATTTCCCTATCATAACTTTTTTATAACCAATAGTAGATAAATTTATCCAAGGATTCTAATACAGTTTTTCATGCTGATTCTAACGAGCTATTAATATAGCAAAACGGATTTGAATTCGAGATGCCACATCACTTTGAAGTTCTTAAGTGTCAATTAATATCCGATATTTTTTAATTTCCCTATCATAACTTTTTTATAACCACGAGTAGATAATTTATCCAAGGATTCTAATACAGTTTTTCATGCTGATTCTAACGAGCTATTAATATAGCAAAACGGATTTGAATTCGAGATGCCACATCACTTTGAAGTTCTTAAGTGTCAATTAATATCCGATATTTTTAATTTCCCTATCATAACTTTTTTATAACCAATAGTAGATAAATTTATCCAAGGATTCTAATACAGTTTTTCATGCTGATTCTAACGAGCTATTAATATAGCAAAACGGATTTGAATTCGAGATGCCACATCACTTTGAAGTTCTTAAGTGTCAATTAATATCCGATATTTTTTAAATTCCCTATCATAACTTTTTTATAACCAATAGTAGATAAATTTATCCAAGGATTCTAATACAGTTTTTCATGCTGATTCTAACGAGCTATTAATATAGCAAAACGGATTTGAATTCGAGATGCCACATCACTTTGAAGTTCTTAAGTGTCAATTAATATCCGATATTTTTTAATTTCCCTATCATAACTTTTTTATAACCAATAGTAGATAAATTTATCCAAGGATTCTAATACAGTTTTTCATGCTGATTCTAACGAGCTATTAATATAGCAAAACGGATTTGAATTCGAGATGCCACATCACTTTGAAGTTCTTAAGTGTCAATTAATATCCGATATTTTTTAATTTCCCTATCATAACTTTTTTATAACCAATAGTAGATAAATTTATCCAAGGATTCTAATACAGTTTTTCATGCTGATTCTAACGAGCTATTAATATAGCAAAACGGATTTGAATTCGAGATGCCACATCACTTTGAAGTTCTTAAGTGTCAATTAATATCCGATATTTTTTAATTTCCCTATCATAACTTTTTATAACCAATAGTAGATAAATTTATCCAAGGATTCTAATACAGTTTTTCATGCTGATTCTAACGAGCTATTAATATAGCAAAACGGATTTGAATTCGAGATGCCACATCACTTTGAAGTTCTTAAGTGTCAATTAATATCCGATATTTTTTAATTTCCCTATCATAACTTTTTATAACCAATAGTAGATAAATTATCCAAGGATTCTAATACAGTTTTTCATGCTGATTCTAACGAGCTATTAATATAGCAAAACGGATTTGAATTCGAGATGCCACATCACTTTGAAGTTCTTAAGTGTCAATTAATATCCGATATTTTTTAATTTCCCTATCATAACTTTTTTATAACCAATAGTAGATAAATTTATCCAAGGATTCTAATACAGTTTTTCATGCTGATTCTAACGAGCTATTAATATAGCAAAACGGATTTGAATTCGAGATGCCACATCACTTTGAAGTTCTTAAGTGTCAATTAATATCCGATATTTTTTAATTTCCCTATCATAACTTTTTTATAACCAATAGTAGATAAATTTATCCAAGGATTCTAATACAGTTTTTCATGCTGATTCTAACGAGCTATTAATATAGCAAAACGGATTTGAATTCGAGATGCCACATCACTTTGAAGTTCTTAAGTGTCAATTAATATCCGATATTTTTTAATTTCCCTATCATAACTTTTTTATAACCAATAGTAGATAAATTTATCCAAGGATTCTAATACAGTTTTTCATGCTGATTCTAACGAGCTATTAATATAGCAAAACGGATTTGAATTCGAGATGCCACATCACTTTGAAGTTCTTAAGTGTCAATTAATATCCGATATTTTTTAATTTCCCTATCATAACTTTTTTATAACCAATAGTAGATAAATTTATCCAAGGATTCTAATACAGTTTTTCATGCTGATTCTAACGAGCTATTAATATAGCAAAACGGATTTGAATTCGAGATGCCACATCACTTTGAAGTTCTTAAGTGTCAATTAATATCCGATATTTTTTAATTTCCCTATCATAACTTTTTTATAACCAATAGTAGATAAATTTATCCAAGGATTCTAATACAGTTTTTCATGCTGATTCTAACGAGCTATTAATATAGCAAAACGGATTTGAATTCGAGATGCCACATCACTTTGAAGTTCTTAAGTGTCAATTAATATCCGATATTTTTTAATTTCCCTATCATAACTTTTTTATATACCAATAGTAGATAAATTTATCCAAGGATTCTAATACAGTTTTTCATGCTGATTCTAACGAGCTATTAATATAGCAAAACGGATTTGAATTCGAGATGCCACATCACTTTGAAGTTCTTAAGTGTCAATTAATATCCGATATTTTTTAATTTCCCTATCATAACTTTTTTATAACCAATAGTAGATAAATTTATCCAAGGATTCTAATACAGTTTTTCATGCTGATTCTAACGAGCTATTAATATAGCAAAACGGATTTGAATTCGAGATGCCACATCACTTTGAAGTTCTTAAGTGTCAATTAATATCCGATATTTTTTAATTTCCCTATCATAACTTTTTTATAACCAATAGTAGATAAATTTATCCAAGGATTCTAATACAGTTTTTCATGCTGATTCTAACGAGCTATTAATATAGCAAAACGGATTTGAATTCGAGATGCCACATCACTTTGAAGTTCTTAAGTGTCAATTAATATCCGATATTTTTTAATTTCCCTATCATAACTTTTTTATAACCAATAGTAGATAAATTTATCCAAGGATTCTAATACAGTTTTTCATGCTGATTCTAACGAGCTATTAATATAGCAAAACGGATTTGAATTCGAGATGCCACATCACTTTGAAGTTCTTAAGTGTCAATTAATATCCGATATTTTTTAATTTCCCTATCATAACTTTTTATAACCAATAGTAGATAAATTTATCCAAGGATTCTAATACAGTTTTTCATGCTGATTCTAACGAGCTATTAATATAGCAAAACGGATTTGAATTCGAGATGCCACATCACTTTGAAGTTCTTAAGTGTCAATTAATATCCGATATTTTTTAATTTCCCTATCATAACTTTTTTATAACCAATAGTAGATAAATTTATCCAAGGATTCTAATACAGTTTTTCATGCTGATTCTAACGAGCTATTAATATAGCAAAACGGATTTGAATTCGAGATGCCACATCACTTTGAAGTTCTTAAGTGTCAATTAATATCCGATATTTTTTAATTTCCCTATCATAACTTTTTTATAACCAATAGTAGATATAGTAATACAAGGATTCTAATACAGTTTTTCATGCTGATTCTAACGAGCTATTAATATAGCAAAACGGATTTGAATTCGAGATGCCACATCACTTTGAAGTTCTTAAGTGTCAATTAATATCCGATATTTTTTAATTTCCCTATCATAACTTTTTTATAACCAATAGTAGATAAATTTATCCAAGGATTCTAATACAGTTTTTCATGCTGATTCTAACGAGCTATTAATATAGCAAAACGGATTTGAATTCGAGATGCCACATCACTTTGAAGTTCTTAAGTGTCAATTAATATCGATATTTTTTTAATTTCCCTATCATAACTTTTTTATAACCAATAGTAGATAATTTATCCAAGGATTCTAATACAGTTTTTCATGCTGATTCTAACGAGCTATTAATATAGCAAAACGGATTTGAATTCGAGATGCCACATCACTTTGAAGTTCTTAAGTGTCAATTAATATCCGATATTTTTTAATTTCCCTATCATAACTTTTTTATAACCAATAGTAGATAAATTTATCCAAGGATTCTAATACAGTTTTTCATGCTGATTCTAACGAGCTATTAATATAGCAAAACGGATTTGAATTCGAGATGCCACATCACTTTGAAGTTCTTAAGTGTCAATTAATATCCGATATTTTTTAATTTCCCTATCATAACTTTTTTATAACCAATAGTAGATAAATTTATCCAAGGATTCTAATACAGTTTTTCATGCTGATTCTAACGAGCTATTAATATAGCAAAACGGATTTGAATTCGAGATGCCACATCACTTTGAAGTTCTTAAGTGTCAATTAATATCCGATATTTTTTAATTTCCCTATCATAACTTTTTTATAACCAATAGTAGATAAATTTATCCAAGGATTCTAATACAGTTTTTCATGCTGATTCTAACGAGCTATTAATATAGCAAAACGGATTTGAATTCGAGATGCCACATCACTTTGAAGTTCTTAAGTGTCAATTAATATCCGATATTTTTAATTTCCCTATCATAACTTTTTATAACCCAATAGTAGATAAATTTATCCAAGGATTCTAATACAGTTTTTCATGCTGATTCTAACGAGCTATTAATATAGCAAAACGGATTTGAATTCGAGATGCCACATCACTTTGAAGTTCTTAAGTGTCAATTAATATCCGATATTTTTTAATTTCCCTATCATAACTTTTTTATAACCAATAGTAGATAGATTTATCCAAGGATTCTAATACAGTTTTTTATGCTGATTCTAACGAGCTATTAATAAGCAAAACGGATTTGAATTCGAGATGCCACATCACTTTGAAGTTCTTAAGTGTCAATTAATATCCGATATTTTTTAATTTCCCTATCATAACTTTTTTATAACCAATAGTAGATAAATTTATCCAAGGATTCTAATACAGTTTTTCATGCTGATTCTAACGAGCTATTAATATAGCAAAACGGATTTGAATTCGAGATGCCACATCACTTTGAAGTTCTTAAGTGTCAATTAATATCCGATATTTTTTAATTTCCCTATCATAACTTTTTTATAACCAATAGTAGATAAATTTATCCAAGGATTCTAATACAGTTTTTCATGCTGATTCTAACGAGCTATTAATATAGCAAAACGGATTTGAATTCGAGATGCCACATCACTTTGAAGTTCTTAAGTGTCAATTAATATCCGATATTTTTTAATTTCCCTATCATAACTTTTTTATAACCAATAGTAGATAAATTTATCCAAGGATTCTAATACAGTTTTTCATGCTGATTCTAACGAGCTATTAATATAGCAAAACGGATTTGAATTCGAGATGCCACATCACTTTGAAGTTCTTAAGTGTCAATTAATAAGCGATATATAAAATATGCCCTAACATCACTTAAAAATCACCAATAGTAGATAAATTTATCCAAGGATTCTAATACAGTTTTTCATGCTGATTCTAACGAGCTATTAATATAGCAAAACGGATTTGAATTCGAGATGCCACATCACTTTGAAGTTCTTAAGTGTCAATTAATATCCGATATTTTTTAATTTCCCTATCATAACTTTTTTATAACCAATAGTAGATAAATTTATCCAAGGATTCTAATACAGTTTTTCATGCTGATTCTAACGAGCTATTAATATAGCAAAACGGATTTGAATTCGAGATGCCACATCACTTTGAAGTTCTTAAGTGTCAATTAATATCCGATATTTTTTAATTTCCCTATCATAACTTTTTTATAACCAATAGTAGATAAATTTATCCAAGGATTCTAATACAGTTTTTCATGCTGATTCTAACGAGCTATTAATATAGCAAAACGGATTTGAATTCGAGATGCCACATCACTTTGAAGTTCTTAAGTGTCAATTAATATCCGATATTTTTTAATTTCCCTATCATAACTTTTTTATAACCAATAGTAGATAAATTTATCCAAGGATTCTAATACAGTTTTTCATGCTGATTCTAACGAGCTATTAATATAGCAAAACGGATTTGAATTCGAGATGCCACATCACTTTGAAGTTCTTAAGTGTCAATTAATATCCGATATTTTTTAATTTCCCTATCATAACTTTTTTATAACCAATAGTAGATAAATTTATCCAAGGATTCTAATACAGTTTTTCATGCTGATTCTAACGAGCTATTAATATAGCAAAACGGATTTGAATTCGAGATGCCACATCACTTTGAAGTTCTTAAGTGTCAATTAATATCCGATATTTTTTAATTTCCCTATCATAACTTTTTTATAACCAATAGTAGATAAATTTATCCAAGGATTCTAATACAGTTTTTCATGCTGATTCTAACGAGCTATTAATATAGCAAAACGGATTTGAATTCGAGATGCCACATCACTTTGAAGTTCTTAAGTGTCAATTAATATCCGATATTTTTTAATTTCCCTATCATAACTTTTATAAACACATTAGTGTAGAAAATTATCCAAGGATTCTAATACAGTTTTTCATGCTGATTCTAACGAGCTATTAATATAGCAAAACGGATTTGAATTCGAGATGCCACATCACTTTGAAGTTCTTAAGTGTCAATTAATATCCGATATTTTTTAATTTCCCTATCATAACTTTTTTATAACCAATAGTAGATAAATTTATCCAAGGATTCTAATACAGTTTTTCATGCTGATTCTAACGAGCTATTAATATAGCAAAACGGATTTGAATTCGAGATGCCACATCACTTTGAAGTTCTTAAGTGTCAATTAATATCCGATATTTTTTAATTTCCCTATCATAACTTTTTTATAACCAATAGTAGATAAATTTATCCAAGGATTCTAATACAGTTTTTCATGCTGATTCTAACGAGCTATTAATATAGCAAAACGGATTTGAATTCGAGATGCCACATCACTTTGAAGTTCTTAAGTGTCAATTAATATCCGATATTTTTTAATTTCCCTATCATAACTTTTTTATAACCAATAGTAGATAAATTATCCAAGGATTCTAATACAGTTTTTCATGCTGATTCTAACGAGCTATTAATATAGCAAAACGGATTTGAATTCGAGATGCCACATCACTTTGAAGTTCTTAAGTGTCAATTAATATCCGATATTTTTTAATTTCCCTATCATAAAATTTTTATAACCAATAGTAGATAAATTTATCCAAGGATTCTAATACAGTTTTTCATGCTGATTCTAACGAGCTATTAATATAGCAAAACGGATTTGAATTCGAGATGCCACATCACTTTGAAGTTCTTAAGTGTCAATTAATATCCGATATTTTTTAATTTCCCTATCATAACTTTTTTATAACCAATAGTAGATAAATTTATCCAAGGATTCTAATACAGTTTTTCATGCTGATTCTAACGAGCTATTAATATAGCAAAACGGATTTGAATTCGAGATGCCACATCACTTTGAAGTTCTTAAGTGTCAATTAATATCCGATATTTTTTAATTTCCCTATCATAACTTTTTTATAACCAATAGTAGATAAATTTATCCAAGGATTCTAATACAGTTTTTCATGCTGATTCTAACGAGCTATTAATATAGCAAAACGGATTTGAATTCGAGATGCCACATCACTTTGAAGTTCTTAAGTGTCAATTAATATCCGATATTTTTTAATTTCCCTATCATAACTTTTTTATAACCAATAGTAGATAAATTTATCCAAGGATTCTAATACAGTTTTTCATGCTGATTCTAACGAGCTATTAATATAGCAAAACGGATTTGAATTCGAGATGCCACATCACTTTGAAGTTCTTAAGTGTCAATTAATATCCGATATTTTTAATTTCCCTATCATAACTTTTTTATAACCAATAGTAGATAAATTTATCCAAGGATTCTAATACAGTTTTTCATGCTGATTCTAACGAGCTATTAATATAGCAAAACGGATTTGAATTCGAGATGCCACATCACTTTGAAGTTCTTAAGTGTCAATTAATATCCGATATTTTTTAATTTCCCTATCATAACTTTTTTATAACCAATAGTAGATAAATTTATCCAAGGATTCTAATACAGTTTTTCATGCTGATTCTAACGAGCTATTAATATAGCAAAACGGATTTGAATTCGAGATGCCACATCACTTTGAAGTTCTTAAGTGTCAATTAATATCCGATATTTTTTAAATTTTTTTTATTCGTTTATTCGTTATGACCCTAATGCTGCGCGCGCTTTACAATTTGCTAAAAAATTAATTTTTAAATTTTTTAAAAAATCTAAATTTTTTCTAATGAAGGCCAGTCCGACAACTGGACATGTTTCTTCTGGATGGCTGGCCGGTTACAATTGTTTTTTTTTTTGTGTTTTTTAATTTGAGTTTGAAAATTTTTTAAACTTTGTTAGGCGCTTCGACCTGCTCTACATGTTGGTATGTGGTGGCCTTGGCTGAATGGGATCAACCAAACGGTGGTGTTTTTTCCTATTTTTATTTTGAATTTTTTAATTTTAAAAATCAAATTTCAGATTTATTTTTATGTATTGTTCCTTCGTGTGGTGGCCCTTTGTAAGAATATGCTTATGGTCATTCGTGTTTGGTGGTCTGGTGGCCTGTTTTTTTTTAATAAAAAAAAATTTTTTTTTAATTTTTTTTAAAAAGTTATGCTTGTGGTGGTGGTTGGCGGCTCTTGGCGGTGGTTGGTGGTTGGGCGTGCTCTTGGCGGTGGTTGGTGGTTGGCGTGCTCTTGGTGGTCTTCATGCTCTTGGGGTGGTGTTGGGTGGAATATGGTCCGGGGGTGGGTTTTTTATTAAAAAAACATAAATAAAATTTATAATGGGAGGGGCCATGATTTTCAGACAGGTTCTTCTTCCATGCACTTGTGGTGGCTCGTCTTACATGCTCTTCCCCCCTCGTCTACATGCTCTTCCTCGTTTACATGCTCTTCTCGTCTACATGCTCTTCCTCATCAACTCGTTGGCGGTAAATCTTTCAAATTTTTTAAATGAAAAAAATCGCTTGCTAAAAATGCGCGAGCGAATGCGCACGGCCCCTATCTTTCATTTTCCCCTTTGTTTTTGTCCTTGTCTATTTTGTCTGTTTTTTTTTTCAATTTTCTTTCAAGAAATTTTCGAAAGTTTTTAGCTCAACCAGTGGTATGGATTGGATGGACAAAGCAGAATATGCTCCATTGGCTGGAATCAGTTTTTGGACGGTTTTCTAGTTTATTGGGGCGTAAATTAAAGCAAAATGAATCTCGATCCGGAGTTAAAAAATGGAGGGTTAAGGTAAAAGAAGAAAAAAGTTGTTGTGAAGAGAATTTGTGTAAGAACTCAAATGTACAAAATGTTAATGGGATGACTTTGACAATAAACAGAATGCTCAAAATAAAATCGATAAAAAAAACACACGCCAGGAAGATCAGTACAGAAATCAATAAATGCCCTCCAAATTGCCCTCTCGGGCTTTCCCCGTAAAACTTCCCCCTTTCCCAATAAACTAGAAAACATCATCCCATTTAAACAAATCATCCCATTTAAAGACAAATCTCCCATTTAAATTTTGTACATTGAGTCTGTGGTCTCTGTCTGGGGGAAAGGGGGGGGGGGGGGGGGAGTGACGGGTGAGTCTTACACAAATTCATCTTCAACAACTTTTTCTTCTTTTACCTTAACCCATTTTTTAACTCCGATCGAGATCATTTTTGCTTTAATTTTACGCCCAATAAACTAGAAAACCTCCAAAAACTGATTCCATCCAATGGAGCATTGGAGCAATTCTGCTTTGTCCATCCATCCATACCACTGGTTGAGCTAAAACTTTCGAAAATTTCTTGAAAGACAATTGAAAAAAAAAACAAGGACAAAATAGACAAGGCAAAAAACAAGAAAATGAAGATAGGGCGTGGTCATTCGCTCGCGCATTTTTAGCAAGCGATTTTTTTCATTTAAAAACAATTTGAAGATTTACCGGGCCAACAGTTGATGAGGGAGGCGTAAAGAGCATGTAGACGAGGAAGAGCATGTAAACGAGGAAGAGCATGTAGACGAGGAAGAGCATGTAGGAGAGCCACCACAAGTGCATGGAGAAGAACCTGTCTGAAAATCATCCCCTCCATTATAATTTTATTTATTTTTTTTAATAAAAAACCACACCCCGACAATTCCACCAACACCACCAAGAGCATGAAGACCACCAAGAGCACGCCACCACCAACCACCGCCAGAGCACGCCAACCACCAACCACCGCCAAGAGCACGCCAACCACCAACCACAAGCATAACTTTTTAAAAAATTAAAAAAAAATTTTTTTTTATTAAAAAAACAGGCCACCAGACCACCAACACGAGACCATAAGCATATTCTTCAAAGGCCACCACACGAAGAACAATACATAAAATAAAAAAATTTGATTTTTAAATTAAAAAAATTCAAAATAACTAGGAAAAAACCCACCGTGTTGGTTTGATCCCATTCAGCCAAGGCCACACATACCACCATGTAGAGCAGGGTCGAAGCGCCTAACAAATTAAAAAATTTCAAACTCAAATTAAAAAAACAAAAAAAAACAAATTTAACCGGCCAGCCATCCAGAAGAAACAGTCCCAGTTGTCGGGACTGGCCTTCAATTAGAAAAATTTAGATTTTTTAAAAAATTTAAAAATTATTTTTAGCAAATTTTTAAGCGCGCGCAGCATTAGGGTCAACGAATAAACGAATAAAAAAAATAAAAAAACAGATGAAATAATTGAAAAAAATGAAAAAAAACAACAAAAAAGGCGTAATCTCCGGAGATTCAAAAACAAAAATCTGTGAAAATCCAGATTTCAGAAAAAAGGGACGCCAAATAAGATTTGAACTGGAAAATTACCGCAATTCATTATGTTAATTTTGAATTTGGAAAAAAAATGTCAGTTTGTGGTAGTGTTAATTTGTTCGGTTGTGCCAGTTGTTTTGTGTAAACTAGTTTGATAATTTTTGTCCCCGCTCCTTCGATTTTAATTCGAATATTCGTTGTCGGATCGATTTATTAATTTTTATTCGAAAACTCAAAAGGAGATGAGAGAAAGGAAAAATCGAAATTTTCAAAGCATTTGGAATATTTAGAAAAATTTCGGCTTGGAAAAATTGAAATAAATTTTTTTTCGGAAGATATACCATCAAGAATGCTTGGAAAAATCCCGCACAATTCCCCTACTCAGACTTGGAAAAAAAAACCCCAAAAATTCCCACTAAAACTTTGGGACAAAACAATCTCCCCAAAAAACTGTCCCACCTATTACAGACATTTCTGCTTTGACAATTTTGATCAACTGTATTACAACGCTTCTTTAAAAAATTTTAATTTAATTTAAAAATTAAAAAATTTATGAAACAATAAATTCCAAAAAAAAACAATCACAATTAACTCGAAAAGAATCTGTCTTTTTTCCAAAAATGCACATCTTCTTGGTCTAGCCGGAAACAACTTCCCTTGCTTGTCAAGCTTTGGTCTACCCGCCATATTGGCAAATGTCCATGTGTTGTGTTAAAGGCTCAGAGGATGATGGAAGCTTCTTGTTTTGTTGGTTTCCACGCTCAGCTTTTTGTGATGTCTAGTGCTGAAAAAAGGATTTTTTTTTTACTTTCGAAAAATCCCTATGACCAAGACAAGGATAGTTTTCCCCACAGAGAATGTAACTGTCTATAGGATAATTCCCAGAAGGTCAGAAAAGAAAAGCATCCCAGTGAAAATTCTGCTAGATATTTTCGCAGGAGAAGAATGCTTGTCCTAAGAATAGGATAAGAAGAAAATACTAGAAAAGTGTCCCAGAACATGTCCGTTTGTTTTTTTCATGGGAGGAACAGCGAGGTAGACAAAAAAATCTACGTGCCCACCTAATCCCCAATCCTATTTTGTCTCTAAAAAAGTTAAATTAGATTGGCGGAACCCAATAGACAACTAAAAAGCCCACTAGCTACAAGGGAACCCGAAAAAAAAAACTATTATTCCCGGTCATGTTTTTTTCTTTTCAATTGGAATGTTAGAGGCAATCAGAATAGATAAATTATCCAGCTGAAAAAAGTTCACCGAGACTGGCGGAACCCAACAGAACCCACTGGGAAAGTACGAACCCTTCCAATTGACGCTATGAAAAAATTCGATGAGATTTGGAGGTAGGAAGGAACAAAAAAAATAAAATACAGAAAAAAAATCAAAAATAACCTTCTTCAATCAACTCTCCAGTGAACACTTTCGCCATACCAGCAATCGCAATAACTAAACTACAGTTTTGACCAAACTGAACACCAGCAAATTGTCCAATCAACTAAAATATTTAATTTTAAAATTTAAAAAGATAAAAGAAACCCGGTCGAATCGCTGATTTTGGAAAATTGGCACGTCTCAATCGTTTCATAACGTTCCATAGTTGTTCTTGGGTAAAATTGGCGAGAAGGATTCTAGAAAACGGGGGGAAAGAATTTTAAGGGAAAAAACGGTACTCCTTGAAAACCTACACACATGAAGACCTACATACATCCTCAATGCCTATTGACCCTAAAGGACCAGAACTTTTGAAAGGGGAATAAAATAAATAAGACTAAAAAACATATCGATGGATTTGGAAGTGATTGAAGGGGATAGAGAGGAGACCTTATCCAGATTTTATAGTACACACCTTCAAAAAACAGGACTATACGTTCTAACAGTGCCGTAGCTAGGATTTTTAAAGAAAGTGGGGACCAAGGGGGGGAATTTTGAACTTTGGAAGGCCGCGGAACCCAGGCTACGACCCTGGTGTCCTAAAATAAGAATAATGGGTAAGCACCGAATATGGCTAATCATACTCAATAGCGGCTTGGTACTTTTCTCCCTTAATCCATTGACGTTCCCTTTGTCACCAAAAGGTGTAGGTCCTTCCGGGCGTCTAGGGCTTCTTACAGTGGAGTTCTAAATGGATGTCCCCGAAAAAATATTTAAAAAATACTTTTAAAAATTTTACCCAAACAAACTGCCAATTTTTAAGCCTCGCCACCTTCATCCTCTTCATCCGGAGGGCCGGGCGTTCCAGGCGGAGGAGCAGGAGCAAGAGCTCGAATCTTTTTAGGAGGCAACCCTTCCTGCGCTCCAAACTTTTTTCTATTGTATTTAAATTGGTTTTAGTTTTTTTATTTTTTTAATGTTTTATTAATATATATATTTATAATTTTTTTTTGTTTGATAATCACGACGCGGCACTCACCGGAAATTCCCGACGGCATTCAATTTTTGCTTTTGATATTTCTTCACATTTTTTCTGCATTGTCGGACGTACGTCCTTTTTTGCCGATTTTTCTTCTTCGTATTGAAGTGATATCAGATGTTGGTTGTTTGCTCTAGAGAGATGTGGGTGACATTTTGAGTGTGAGAATGGTTGGGGGACCTGAAGGAATTAATTTTTGATTAAAGATAACAGCTCCTAAATTGATTCCCCCACCCACAACATCGAGAACATTGATTGGAAGTTCAAAAAATAAAGACTCTTGGATAGATACCCGGGAAGCGTCTATAAGGTTGGACTTCCATTTCAACAAAAATTTATGTTTCCATTCTTTGGGAACCCATAATTCCGCTTCTTAGAGTGGAAAAAAGACAAGAACGAACCTCCTGAACAAGGGATGTTTCCTTCCTAAGAAACACTCAGAAGCATTAGTTAATCAGAATAAGTTAGCGGAAACTCCCATGAGAGAAAGAAAAAAGAAATTAACAACCACTGAGGAACCGATGATTCTCATTGAAATCCTATTTTTGTAGGAACCGTTTTCCATAACCCTGACGACGTCGATCGTCTTAAAAATGTATATAACAAAAAAATTAAAATAACACCCGTCAGGTTGTAATGTTTCAAGTTCGCCAATATCCTGCCAATGGATCTTCAAGCACTTCCAAAAGCTTCATCAAGTCTACAATCTCTTGCCCTTTTTTGTCGTTTTAACCTTGGAGATGATGTGAGAAGTTGAGGATGATTCGAACTGTCGTTTTGTTTTCGTTTCATCGGAGAAATTAATAGAAGTTGTTTTAGAGAATCTCTAAAAATTGTGGGAAATTTAAAAAATTTTCAAAAAAATGTGGTGCTGAAAAAAATTTTCAAAAAAAAATTCCAAAAAATTTTTAGAACCCGAAGGCGATACAAGCGAGGCGAAAAGTTAACTCTGTTGGCAGCCAATTGTTAAAGTTTGTACAATTTTAGGACAGAGAAACCCATTTTATTCCCCGCAAAAAACGAGCTGTTTATTCGCCGAAACTGCGCACCCAAAAAAAATAAACGCAAAGGGCAAAATTCATCGATAGGTCATAACTTTTGTTAGGAATAAAATTTTTGAATCATATTTAGTTATTTTAATCATAAATTATTTATCTCTTTAATTTTTGTCAACGTCTTTCCTGCTAAGGAGTAACCTTTCCATTGTATAGATTTGTAAGGAGGCGCTTTCATGTTTCGTTATTACCATTTTTATTAGGGAAAATTCCTAAAAAATTCTGCCTTTAATTGTTAAATGCCATAAGCGCTATGAAACATTCAGAGTTGATGCTTCATTTAGTTATGACAGTTGCCTTTTCAAGACATAGGAAAAATGATCAATAACTTGAAAAAGTCCCCCCCCTATTTTCAGACGCTTTTAATCTTAACATTTCTCCATGCAATATCTTTAAAAAATTTAAAAATCGATTTACATATTTATTACCCCAGAGAAGATATAAAAAAGAACAAATTTGATATCAGAGATTCGTGAAAAAATTAGCATTGGTCGGCATAGAAAATAATAATTTTTCGGGTAAAAAGATTAATTTCTAATGACTTTCGTTGCTCAGACCCAATTTGGTTTGCATTCCCCGTGCCCTTCTATGTGGTGTTTATTTTCACAGTTTCGAGATTTTTAGTTTTTAATTGGAATTTTTTTCATATTTGTGTGTTTGTATTGATATATATTTGTGTACATCTGCTTATATTCTTCTTTTATTTTCGTCAACCGTTGTTTTACTAATAATGAAGTGGCTGGGTTTCATACATCAAAAACCAGTTTGGACGCTCGACACCGTAGTTGCAATGTTATCTGCAGAGCTGCTATTGGTTGGACTAAATGATGGAGGGAGTGTTTTGTTGGGGCTAGAACTGAAGGCACGACCAAAGAATTTAAGGTTTTTTTACTTTTCAATATTTTTTTTTATGAGTTTTTATATAGAGCGACTGAGTCGGGAACTTCAAGAAGTTTGTTGGTCTCTTTGATAAATCCTTGATAGTGTTGTCCAGAAACTTGGCCGCAGATCTAGAAGGTTTCTTAGTAAAATTTTAAGTTCGTTTCCATCCCCTATTTTTATTCCACCCTCGAAGTATCAAGAGAGTGTAGGGATTTGCTTGCTTCCTCCTCTAACTTACTACAATTTACTACTCGGGCACTATTATTGTATTAGAGTGAAGTTACGGAGGCAACAAGTCCGTGACCATATTTATACTTTAGGGACGGAAACGGGTAACGAAATTGAGTTTTTAACTGATTGTTATTTGCTGATAACTTTATTTTCATCTAGGTGTTCACTCCATCGTACCGAGAACTGAGGAGAACCTGTATTTTTGGCAAGAAGGATAATCTGTGTTGGTTTTTATTGATTTTATCTGATAACTAAATTTCTCTTAGGGGTTTTTCTTCGGGGTTTAATTTACCAAGATTAACCCTAATTTTTTTACAGAACACTTTTTATGGGGTTTGAATTTTTAGTTTTTTTCTGCGGTTTTTAAATACTTACAGATCTGAAAGGCATTCCCTCAAATGTAAAATAAGGACCAACTATTTATTTTTCTAAATCTTATTCTTTGCTGCTAAAACAATAATCACAGTGTTGATTGCTATTTAGAGGTGAAGCGCGGCTGCTGGTGCTGATGCTTTCGTGGGGCTATCGAATCTTTGGCAAAATTCTTGGAGGAAGAGCGGTATTAATGTGCAAAATTTGAAAATTTGGGATCGTAGGCAAGATTTAGATGAAATTTTTATTTGGAATAAAATGGAATGGTCCAAAATCTGGTTTCATATCTTAGTACGGGCAAGGTGTTTTAACGAACGTTAAATTTGGTATTTTAATTATTATTGTAAGTCCATCCCTGAAGATTTACACCCTAAACCGACGCCTATCCGACGGAAGACCTAACAACTTTTGAAAGGGAAGAATCGAGGGGATTAGGATAAATACATATCTCTATGTAGATAGTACCCAGTTCTGTTATTTTAAACCAGGTGCGGTATGTGGGGGTTACCATAACTGGGGGAGTAGATTCTCTATCCCCTCAACATCACACCAAATCCATCGATCTCCTTTTTAAAAAATTGTTCTTTCTAGGTCCCTAGGCATTTAGGTGTAGTTCGTTAGGGTTGACGCCTCCTTTTCATTTTATACAATTTCTGGATTATGAAACTGTGTTGTATTCACCTGCATTCCCCCAATTCTTTATTTGGCCAAAATTGCTTCTCTATGCTTTTATTATTATCTATATGCTTCATCTCCCCCTAATTTTGTTGGACAGGCTATTCAACTAATTTTCACTTAAAAAAGGCATTGCTCTATTTTTTAATCTATTTTTAAATAAATCTAAAACCATCTCTGTTTTAGTACTTTTAAACAAGCTTTATTGCGATTGTATCTTGAAATTGATGAAAGATTTTGAGAAGAGGAGTATTTTGACGAAAAATATTTTTTGCTACTTTTTGAATAATACACTCCAAATGTTAGTATATTTAATTGTCTTTTGTTATTCTATCTGCTTGTTATTTTAAAAAATTATAAATTTGGAGCTCTATTTTTTTGGTCTGTTTGTTTTTTGGGAACAAATGGATAGGTATAGATCTTTTTATAATTTTCTCGGGGGTTTACTATTCCAAAAAGATTTTAAGTTTGGGGCCGATTTGTATTATTTTGGTCCGTAAAAAACGTTCAAATATGTTTCACCTACTTTGAAATTTTTCGAGTTTATTTCCTACTATTCTTTTGGGGTTCAGCACACACATTTCATGAATGCCTTGCCCTCAATTAAAAGAAGTACTATTTTCTGATAATCCTCATCCTCCAATCTTTTTGGCCCTCTGCCATAGACCACATATTTCATCAAGTTGGTATATGACCATACAGATGCTATAGTTTCTTTCCTTATTGGACCCTGATGCGTCATTCTCTTATTTTCGGGTGATCTGTATGGGCCTTGATGATAGTTGTGATCTTCTTTGATACATTTTTATGCCTCTGCGGGTTGCTACGTACATTGAATGCAACATGTTGAATTTAGTTTATTAATTTTATAAAGCATATTTTTCGCCAGTTTGCCATTTTCCAGTCTGGCCGACGGTTGAGGCATTTTTTCGGGCTTGTTTACGGACGTTTGGCCTTTTTTTAGCCTTTCGTTCGCACTTTCCGCCGCCTTACATGTCTGGGTCAAATTTCTTCATTTCCCCTACTTTCGATCCTTTCGTTCTAATTTTGGCAACCCTATTTTTTCACGTCATCGAAATTATTTTTAATTTTTAAGAATGGGCTTAACTTTTCAACAAAGAACCAGTTTCATTTTTGATCAACTTATCTTGCAGTTTGAACGATATTTATCAACAAGATACCCATATTTGTAGAAGTTTTAGCGTCATTCTGGACGCTGTCAAGGCATTTGCACATATTAAAGCTATCCTGCAATACAAATTCAACCCATTCCACCTTGGAATTGTGTTGAAATGGCAAGATCTGTCCTCCTGAAATGTTGAAGCTATCTTCAGATAGAACCTATGGACCTGCTTTTTTGATTGTGTTTGTGGTAGGAATAAAATTATCTACAACCCTTTATTCCAGGCTTTGTTGTTTTTTCGACAATATCATTCCGCATTCCAGCGAATTTTGCGTTAAATATTATGTGAGACCCTTTGTTGTTCTGTATGATGAACACAGTATGTTTTTTTTAAAACAAGCAGTAAACTGGGATCCTGACCCTGTAACAATTAAAGGTTGGATAAGTTTTTATTTTCTTGGTATAATTGAATAGGGATTACAGACTCATGATCCCACAAATCAGAGTTTCTTAATGATTGATAAAAAGATTAAGATCTAAAAAATTTCAGAAAGATCGGACGTATATGGTAGCGTATCCTAATTTCCTCCAGTTGACCAGGAACTAAATAGTTGCCATCCCTCATAGGTTATAGGAGCTTCGGGGACCAGTTGAGAATATATTCCCTTTTTTTAATATTTTAATCTCTTTTAAAGTTGAAAATTTGATGTATGACTGTCTAACCTTTTAATGCTTTTTTCCCGTCGTTTTGAAAGATGTGTCAAACTTGAGTTCTGGCCTCAATCATATTAAAAGAACTTGCAGACAAGACAAAGTATAATATCTTTATCGGTCGCGTCTGCTAAAGCAGGCTGAACTGTTTGTTATTTATACCAAACTTTTGCTAACCTAAATATCTTTTTTAGGTACATACATGCATCTATTCATCATTTCGAGTCACATAACTTCCGTCGATTTATTGTACTCTCAAGAGACACAGCTCCTTTCAAGTGTGAGCAATGCTTAAGCGCGGATCTTTTCTGGTATTTTTAAATTTTTAACCTTTTGTGGGTGATGATTTTTGCTAATAAATCGGGTACTTATCCGTTATCTCCCTGCATTTTCTTTTCCTTTCTAAAAATAAAAAATTGACTAAAACGGAGACGCATATTTCATAGAGGGCAGAATGGTTGCATTATGT
Organism: Meloidogyne arenaria; assembly: GCA_036172955.1. Taxonomy (NCBI): domain Eukaryota; kingdom Metazoa; phylum Nematoda; class Chromadorea; order Rhabditida; family Meloidogynidae; genus Meloidogyne; species Meloidogyne arenaria. The sequence goes on from JARQAB010000257.1 coordinate 37,161, forward strand.
ACCTTTGACAATTTTATAACCTATAGAAATGAGAAAAGAAGATGCGAGGAGATAACGGATAGGTACCATTTATATCTTTTTAACTATTATATAACAGGATTCAAATGACGTCGAATGGTCGGGTACAAACCCTTCGAGCATTTAATGACTTTTTGAAGCAGGTTTCTTTTTATTTATGCATGCATTATAATATTTAGTTTTAAAGGAAGAACTGGAATCCTTTTGGAACTATCGTTCTCCTTTACCTTCATTTGAAGAGGTTTAATATTGTTATAAATTTGTTTTTATCCTCTTTTAAAGATAAGAGCATCTTTCTGTTTGGATACTATTTCGCTTGCCTTTGATTTTTTTCTAAAGAATAATTATTTCAACCTCACTAATATTATACACAAGGCGACGAATAAGAATTTCTCAAAACTTTGAAAACTAATCTTCCATACATTGTAGGAATATGTCAAATTTTTAAATTTTCTGGAATAATTTCAGTACCCAAACACATCAGATCCTCAGATAAAAGAGAAAATTGGGTTAAAGCAGCTCATTTGGATAAATCTCCACAAGAATGTTGCGAATTTGGGTATTATGAATTGTATTTTGGCGTTTGTTATTATCAGGTTTCGATAATTATTTTAATTAACGATCATATCTTTGTTTAATTTAAGGTTGTTACAACTATAATTCTAAAAATGGAACGGCATATACAGGAGCCGGATGTGGATTATGCTAAATTTGTAATATAAATTTTGAAGTCAATTTACTTCTCTATATAAAGATAGCTAATTGGAGCCTCTCGGAAGGTATTGCTCCATTTTATTCTGAAGGGCTAGACGTCAATGTACGCAAATTAAACCACTATCGAATTGCTACAATCATCGTTAGGATTTTTTATAATTTGTTGTCTATTTTTTATTAAAGCAAGAACCATTTATTCAATTTGTCCCTGAACATCCGACTACAATAAGCTTGGAGAAACCAAGGCCATGTGCTAGTGAAGAGCCAGTACGCCTAATTACTGGTGCTTAAATATTTTTTATCCAGAATAAATAAAATATTAGGTCAACTCGTTGAAGGCTACTGCATTGATATGTTGAAAATGCTTAAATTGGTTCGAAATTTTTGGCAGGTTGAAATTAAAATTTAATTCAGGCACTAAATTTCACATTTGATTTGTACTTGGTAGAAGACGGCAAATTTGGCTCAGTAGATGAAAGTGGTAGATGGGATGGACTGGTCGGGGAGTTGGTTATTGGAAGAGCAGAAATGGCTATTGGACCCATTAGTAGTTTGTGAAATTTTTTAAAAATTATTTTAACACAGAAAAATTTTCTTAGTTTTGGCTGAACGTGAGAATGACATTGACTTCACCGTTCCTTTTATGATTTGGTTGGTTTAAGTATCCTAATCAGACGGTCTGAGGTAGAGACCTCGCTTTTCAAATTTCTTAAAGTGTTGGAATTGCCCGTCTGGACGTGTATTTTTGGTTTGTTTTTTTTTAATTTGAAAAGGGGAAAAATTATTTAATTTTAGGTGCTTATATTTTCACTAGTGTGCTCCTTTGGCTTTTTGACCGATTCAGTCCATATTCATATACAAATAACAAGGACAAATATGCATGTGAAACTGAGAAACGAGAATTTACTTTGAAGGTTTTTTAAAGTCTTGATTGATGAGGGGCCTAATGTTATAATTTTAGGAATGTCTGTGGTTCTGTATGACATCTTTAACCCCCAAGGTTGGTTGAATTAAATAATTATTTTAGAAATTTTATTTTTAATCAAGGTGGGGTGAGGCGCCAAAAAATGTCTCTGGACGACTGGTTGCTGCCACATGGTGGCTTTTTGGCTTTATTGTAAATCAAATTTTTGCCTTTTTTCTATTTTTTGATTTTATATAATTGCATCATACACAGCGAATTTAGCTGCATTCTTAACAGTTTCAAGAATGGAACAGACAATAGGGTTTTTATATAAATAAAAATAAACAAAACATTTACATTTTTAGAGGATTAGACGATTTGGCAAAACAATATAAAATCGAATACGCCCCATTAAAAGGAGGTGCAACCGAAACATATTTTCGTCGGATGGCTGAAATTGAAGAGCAATTTTACAAGTTAATCTGTTCTCTTTACTTTTATATTTTAGTCATATTTTCAGTATTTGGAAGCAATGTCTTTAAATGAATCATTGGATTCACGTGATCGATCAAAACTTGCGGTTTGGGATTATCCGGTTTCTGACAAATTTACGAATATGTGGCGCTTCATGCAAGGTTATTAGTTTTTAATTTAGTTATCAAAAACAACATACCCACATTATTGCAGAATCGCGCCTTCCACAAACTGTAGACGATGCGATCGATCGCGTTTTAAATTCGGAACGTGGCTTCGCATTCATTGTAATTCACTATAATTCACCTAATGAATTTTGTAAATTTGAGGGAGATGCAATGGAAATCAAATATGCAACACTGACCAACTGTCGACTTCAACAGGTTTTGATCTTTAACGTAGAATCCTATTAATATTCCAACCCGTTTCCGATTGGCCCCGAATTCTCGCGGAAACCTTATGCCATCGCTGTGCAGACTGATCACGTGCTAAAACAACCGCTTAGTCAGGCCATTCTAGGACTTCAAAATGAAAGACGGCTTGAGACATGCAAAGAACGTTGGTGGCATCATAATGTATATGCTAAGGAATGCGAAAGCACAGTAAGTATGAAAGTCTTATTTAACATGTTAATCTCCCCATTTAGGACGACGATAGTAACGGTATCAGTGTACAGAATATTGGTGGTGTATTTCTGGTATACTTTTAAATTTCTTATTTTATCAGAAGCAATTGATAAATTTAAGGTATTCTCGCTGGAATATGTATTTCAATGCTGGTAATTTTTTTTTTGAGAAACCCAATCAGATAAATAATGTTCAAATATTTAGTGCCTCCTTGGTGAATACATTTATTATTCGCGGTTACGAAATTCAAATGGAAAGAGGGAGACAAGCAAACATTTGGCGCGAATAACCAGAGGGCTTGGCTGTCTTGGTGCACTAACTTCGCCGAAGAAAGAACATAAAAATAAACAATGCCAACAGTTCAGTAACTCAGCATTCAATGTTGATTAACTTAATTTACAAGGATATTTAGAGTAATTTTTATTAGAGAATTTTTTTAATTGAAAGGAAGTATCATAAGATTTAGAAATAAAATCTAGAAAAGTGGAAAAAATGTACAAGCTCTTAAACGAAATATATAAAATGAATACATAGTAAGTACAGAAATTTTTATAAGAAAATGAATAAATTGGCAAAAGCACCAGAAAAAGAAATTCAATTGTTGTATGGTGAGATGTAAAGTTCATTCACAAGAAATGTATTCTTTACCCTCCTTTCTTTAAACCGAGC
>JARQAB010000258.1:0-40448 GCA_036172955.1 Meloidogyne arenaria
GTATGTAAATCATAACTTCTTGGGATAATTTTGGAATTGTATTTCGAAAGAAATACTTAAAATTAAAAAAAATTTTAGTTTTTTAAAAAAACTTTATCAAAATTTTAAATTATATTTTTTCATAAAAGTATTTTATAGATTAGTGAAGTAGAAAGAAGCAGAGAATGTACACTATCTCTTATTTATTGTAAAAAAAAAGGAAATTTTATATCCCATCAATCTTTTCCTTATTCAATAGACATTTTGACATTTTATTTTTCCAATTCCTTGGTTTAATTACCCAAGTTTAAGGTATGTAAATCATAACTTCTTGGGATAAATTTGGAATTCTATTTCGAAAGAAATACTTAAAATTAAAAAAAAATTTTTAGTTTTTTAAAAAACTTTATCAAAATTTTTATATTATACTTTTTTTCATAAAAGTATTTTATAGATTATTGAAGTAGAAAAGAAGCAGAGAATGTACACTATCTCTTATTAATTGAAAAAAAAAAAAGAAATTTATTTCCCATCAATCTTTTCCTTATTCAATAGACATTTTGACATTTTATTTTTCCAATTCCTTGGTTTAATTACCCAAGTTTAAGGTATGTAAATCATAACTTCTTGGGAAAATTTTGGAATTGTATTCGAAAGAAATACTTAAAATTAAAAAAAAATTTTAGTTTTTTAAAAAACTTTATCAAAATTTTTAAATTATACTTTTTTTCATAAAGTATTTTATAGATTATTGAAGTAGAAAAGAAGCAGAGAATGTACACTATCTCTCATTAATTGAAAAAAAAGAAATTTTATTTCCCATCAATCTTTTCCTTATTCAATAGACATTTTGACATTTTATTTTTCCAATTCCTTGGTTTAATTACCCAAGTTTAAGGTATGTAAATCATAACTTCTTGGGAAAATTTTGGAATTGTATTTCGAAAGAAATACTTAAAATTAAAAAAATTTTAGTTTTTTAAAAAAACTTTATCAAAATTTTTAAATTATACTTTTTTTCATAAAAGTATTTTATAGATATTGAAGTAGAAAAGAAGCAGAGAATGTACACTATCTCTCATTAATTGAAAAAAAAGAAATTTTATTTCCCATCAATCTTTTCCTTATTCAATAGACATTTTGACATTTTATTTTTGCAAGTCCTTGGTTTAATTACCCAAGTTTAAGGTATGTAAATCATAACTTCTTGGGAAAAATTTTGGAATTGTATTTCGAAAGAAATACTTAAAATTAAAAAAAAATTTTAGTTTTTAAAAAAACTTTATGAAAATTTTTAAATTATACTTTTTTCATAAAAGTATTTTATAGATTATTGAAGTAGAAAAGAAGCAGAGAATGTACACTATCTCTCATTAATTGAAAAAAAAGAAATTTTATTTCCCATCAATCTTTTCCTTATTCAATAGACATTTTGACATTTTATTTTTCCAATTCCTTGGTTTAATTACCCAAGTTTAAGGTATGTAAATCATAACTTCTTGGGAAAAATTTTGGAATTGTATTTCGAAAGAAATACTTAAAATTAAAAAAAATTTTAGTTTTTTTAAAAAAACTTTATCAAAATTTTTAAATTATACTTTTTTTCATAAAAGTATTTTATAGATTATTGAAGTAGAAAAGAAGCAGAGAATGTACACTGACTCTCATTAATTGAAAAAAAAGAAATTTTATTTCCCATCAATCTTTTCCTTATTCAATAGACATTTTGACATTTTATTTTTCCAATTCCTTGGTTTAATTACCCAAGTTTAAGGTATGTAAATCATAACTTCTTGGGAAAAATTTTGGAATTGTATTTCGAAAGAAATACTTAAAATTAAAAAAAAATTTTAGTTTTTAAAAAAACTTTATGAAAATTTTTAAATTATACTTTTTTTCATAAAAGTATTTTATAGATTATTGAAGTAGAAAAGAAGCAGAGAATGTACACTATCTCTCATTAATTGAAAAAAAAGAAATTTTATTTCCCATCAATCTTTTCCTTATTCAATAGACATTTTGACATTTTATTTTTCCAATTCATTGGTTTAATTACCCAAGTTTAAGGTATGTAAATCATAACTTCTTGGAAAAATTTTGGAATTGTATTTCGAAAGAAATACTTAAAATTAAAAAAAAATTTTAGTTTTTTAAAAAAACTTTATCAAAATTTTTAAATTATACTTTTTTTCATAAAAGTATTTTATAGATTATTGAAGTAGAAAAGAAGCAGAGAATGTACACTATCTCTCATTAATTGAAAAAAAAGAAATTTTATTTCCCATCAATCTTTTCCTTATTCAATAGACATTTTGACATTTTATTTTTCCAATTCCTTGGTTTAATTACCCAAGTTTAAGGTATGTAAATCATAACTTCTTGGGAAAAATTTTGGAATTGTATTTCGAAAGAAATACTTAAAATTAAAAAAAATTTTAGTTTTTAAAAAAACTTTATCAAAATTTTTAAATTATACTTTTTTTCATAAAAGTATTTTATAGATTATTGAAGTAGAAAAGAAGCAGAGAATGTACACTATCTCTCATTAATTGAAAAAAAAGAAATTTTATTTCCCATCAATCTTTTCCGTATGTAAATCATAACTTCTTGGGAAAAATTTTGGAATTGTATTTCGAAAGAAATACTTAAAATTAAAAAAAAATTTTAGTTTTTAAAAAAACTTTATGAAAATTTTTAAATTATACTTTTTTTCATAAAAGTATTTTATAGATTATTGAAGTAGAAAAGAAGCAGAGAATGTACACTATCTCTCATTAATTGAAAAAAAAGAAATTTTATTTCCCATCAATCTTTTCCTTATTCAATAGACATTTTGACATTTTATTTTTCCAATTCATTGGTTTAATTACCCAAGTTTAAGGTATGTAAATCATAACTTCTTGGGAAAAATTTTGGAATTGTATTTCGAAAGAAATACTTAAAATTAAAAAAAAATTTTAGTTTTTTAAAAAAACTTTATCAAAATTTTTAAATTATACTTTTTTTCATAAAAGTATTTTATAGATTATTGAAGTAGAAAAGAAGCAGAGAATGTACACTATCTCTCATTAATTGAAAAAAAAAGAAATTTTATTTCCCATCAATCTTTTCCTTATTCAATAGACATTTTGACATTTTATTTTTCCAATTCCTTGGTTTAATTACCCAAGTTTAAGGTATGTAAATCATAACTTCTTGGGAAAAATTTTGGAATTGTATTTCGAAAGAAATACTTAAAATTAAAAAAAAATTTTAGTTTTTTAAAAAACTTTATCAAAATTTTTAAATTATACTTTTTTTCATAAAAGTATTTTATAGATTATTGAAGTAGAAAAGAAGCAGAGAATGTACACTATCTCTCATTAATTGAAAAAAAAGAAATTTTATTTCCCATCAATCTTTTCCGTATGTAAATCATAACTTCTTGGGAAAAATTTTGGAATTGTATTTCGAAAGAAATACTTAAAATTAAAAAAAAATTTTAGTTTTTTAAAAAAACTTTATGAAAATTTTTAAATTATACTTTTTTTCATAAAAGTATTTTATAGATTATTGAAGTAGAAAAGAAGCAGAGAATGTACACTATCTCTCATTAATTGAAAAAAAAGAAATTTTATTTCCCATCAATCTTTTCCTTATTCAATAGACATTTTGACATTTTATTTTTCCAATTCCTTGGTTTAATTACCCAAGTTTAAGGTATGTAAATCATAACTTCTTGGGAAAAATTTTGGAATTGTATTTCGAAAGAAATACTTAAAATTAAAAAAAATTTTAGTTTTTTAAAAAACTTTATCAAAATTTTTAAATTATACTTTTTTTCATATAAGTATTATATAGATTATTGAAGTAGAAAAGAAGCAGAGAATGTACACTATCTCTCATTAATTGAAAAAAAAAGGAAATTTTATATCCCATCAATCTTTTCCTTATTCAATAGACATTTTGACATTTTATTTTTCAAATTCCTTGGTTTAATTACCAAAGTTTAAGGTATGTAAATCATAACTTCTTGGGATAAATTTTGGAATTGTATTTCGAAAGAAATACTTAAAATTAAAAAAAAATTTTAGTTTTTTAAAAAAACTTTATCAAAATTTTTAAATTATACTTTTTTTCATAAAAGTATTTTATAGATTATTGAAGTAGAAAAGAAGCAGAGAATGTACACTATCTCTCATTAATTGAAAAAAAAGAAATTTTATTTCCCATCAATCTTTTCCTTATTCAATAGACATTTTGACATTTTATTTTTGCAATTCCTTGGTTTAATTACCCAAGTTTAAGGTATGTAAATCATAACTTCTTGGGAAAAATTTTGGAATTGTATTTCGAAAGAAATACTTAAAATTAAAAAAAAATTTTAGTTTTTTAAAAAAACTTTATCAAAATTTTTAAATTATACTTTTTTTCATAAAAGTATTTTATAGATTATTGAAGTAGAAAAGAAGCAGAGAATGTACACTATCTCTCATTAATTGAAAAAAAGAAATTTTATTTCCCATCAATCTTTTCCTTATTCAATAGACATTTTGACATTTTATTTTTGCAATTCCTTGGTTTAATTACCCAAGTTTAAGGTATGTAAATCATAACTTCTTGTTAAAAATTTTGGAATTGTATTTCGAAAGAAATACTTAAAATTAAAAAAAAATTTTAGTTTTTTAAAAATACTTTATCAAAATTTTTAAATTATACTTTTTTTCATAAAAGTATTTTATAGATTATTGAAGTAGAAAAGAAGCAGAGAATGTACACTATCTCTCATTAATTGAAAAAAAAGAAATTTTATTTCCCATCAATCTTTTCCTTATTCAATAGACATTTTGACATTTTATTTTCCAATTCCTTGGTTTAATTACCCAAGTTTAAGGTATGTAAATCATAACTTCTTGGGAAAATTTTGGAATTGTATTTCGAAAGAAATACTTAAAATTAAAAAAAAATTTTAGTTTTTTAAAAAAACTTTATCAAAATTTTTAAATTATACTTTTTTTCATAAAGTATTTTATAGATTATTGAAGTAGAAAAGAAGCAGAGAATGTACACTATCTCTCATTAATTGAAAAAAAAGAAATTTTATTTCCCATCAATCTTTTCCTTATTCAATAGACATTTTGACATTTATTTTTCCAATTCCTTGGTTTAATTACCCAAGTTTAAGGTATGTAAATCATAACTTCTTGGGAAAAATTTGGAATTGTATTTCGAAAGAAATACTTAAAATTAAAAAAAATTTTAGTTTTTTAAAAAAACTTTATCAAAATTTTTAAATTATACTTTTTTTCATAAAAGTATTTTATAGATTATTGAAGTAGAAAAGAAGCAGAGAATGTACACTATCTCTCATTAATTGAAAAAAAAGAAATTTTATTTCCCATCAATCTTTTCCGTATGTAAATCATAACTTCTTGGGATAAATTTTGGAATTGTATTTCGAAAGAAATACTTAAAATTAAAAAAAAATTTTAGTTTTTTAAAAAAACTTTATCAAAATTTTTAAATTATACTTTTTTTCATAAAAGTATTTTATAGATTATTGAAGTAGAAAAGAAGCAGAGAATGTACACTTTCTCTTATTAATTGAAAAAAAAAGGAAATTTTATATCCCATCAATCTTTTCCTTATTCAATAGACATTTTGACATTTTATTTTTCCAATTCCTTGGTTTAATTACCCAAGTTTAAGGTATGTAAATCATAACTTCTTGGGAAAAATTTTGGAATTGTATTTCGAAAGAAATACTTAAAATTAAAAAAAAATTTTAGTTTTTTAAAAAAACTTTATCAAAATTTTTAAATTATACTTTTTTTCATAAAAGTATTTTATAGATTATTGAAGTAGAAAAGAAGCAGAGAATGTACACTATCTCTCATTAATTGAAAAAAAGAAATTTTATTTCCCATCAATCTTTTCCTTATTCAATAGACATTTTGACATTTTATTTTTGCAATTCCTTGTTTAATTACCCAAGTTTAAGGTATGTAAATCATAACTTCTTGGGAAAAATTTTGGAATTGTATTTCGAAAGAAATACTTAAAATTAAAAAAAATTTTAGTTTTTTAAAAATACTTTATCAAAATTTTTAAATTATACTTTTTTTCATAAAAGTATTTTATAGATTATTGAAGTAGAAAAGAAGCAGAGAATGTACACTATCTCTCATTAATTGAAAAAAAAGAAATTTTATTTCCCATCAATCTTTTCCTTATTCAATAGACATTTTGACATTTTATTTTTGCAATTCCTTGGTTTAATTACCCAAGTTTAAGGTATGTAAATCATAACTTCTTGGGAAAAATTTTGGAATTGTATTTCGAAAGAATAACTTAAAATAAAAAAAAATTTTAGTTTTTTAAAAAAACTTTATCAAAATTTTTAAATTATACTTTTTTTCATAAAAGTATTTTATAGATTATTGAAGTAGAAAAGAAGCAGAGAATGTACACTATCTCTCATTAATTGAAAAAAAGAAATTTTATTTCCCATCAATCTTTTCCTTATTCAATAGACATTTTGACATTTTATTTTTGCAATTCCTTGGTTTAATTACCCAAGTTTAAGGTATGTAAATCATAACTTCTTGGGAAAAATTTTGGAATTGTATTTCGAAAGAAATACTTAAAATTAAAAAAAAATTTTAGTTTTTTAAAAATACTTTATCAAAATTTTTAAATTATACTTTTTTTCATAAAAGTATTTTATAGATTATTGAAGTAGAAAAGAAGCAGAGAATGTACACTATCTCTCATTAATTGAAAAAAAAGAAATTTTATTTCCCATCAATCTTTTCCTTATTCAATAGACATTTTGACATTTTATTTTTCCAATTCCTTGGTTTAATTACCCAAGTTTAAGGTATGTAAATCATAACTTCTTGGGAAAAATTTTGGAATTGTATTTCGAAAGAAATACTTAAAATTAAAAAAAATTTTAGTTTTTTAAAAAAACTTTATCAAAATTTTTAAATTATACTTTTTTTCATAAAAGTATTTTATAGATTATTGAAGTAGAAAAGAAGCAGAGAATGTACACTATCTCTCATTAATTGAAAAAAAAGAAATTTTATTTCCCATCAATCTTTTCCTTATTCAATACAAAATTACAAAATTAATTTATCCAATTCCTTGGTTTAATTACCCAAGTTTAAGGTATGTAAATCATAACTTCTTGGGAAAAATTTTGGAATTGTATTTCGAAAGAAATACTTAAAATTAAAAAAAAATTTTAGTTTTTTAAAAAAACTTTATCAAAATTTTTAAATTATACTTTTTTTCATAAAAGTATTTTATAGATTATTGAAGTAGAAAAGAAGCAGAGAATGTACACTATCTCTCATTAATTGAAAAAAAAGAAATTTTATTTCCCATCAATCTTTTCCGTATGTAAATCATAACTTCTTGGGATAAATTTTGGAATTGTATTTCGAAAGAAATACTTAAAATTAAAAAAAAATTTTAGTTTTTTAAAAAAACTTTATCAAAATTTTTAAATTATACTTTTTTTCATAAAAGTATTTTATAGATTATTGAAGTAGAAAAGAAGCAGAGAATGTACACTATCTCTTATTAATTGAAAAAAAAAGGAAATTTTATATCCCATCAATCTTTTCCTTATTCAATAGACATTTTGACATTTTATTTTTCCAATTCCTTGGTTTAATTACCCAAGTTTAAGGTATGTAAATCATAACTTATTGGGATAAATTTTGGAATTCTATTTCGAAAGAAATACTTAAAATTAAAAAAAAATTTTTAGTTTTTTAAAAAAACTTTATCAAATTTTTATATTATACTTTTTTTCATAAAAGTATTTTATAGATTATTGAAGTAGAAAAGAAGCAGAGAATGTACACTATCTCTTATTAATTGAAAAAAAAGAAATTTTATTTCCCATCAATCTTTTCCTTATTCAATAGACATTTTGACATTTTATTTTTCCAATTCCTTGGTTTAATTACCCAAGTTTAAGGTATGTAAATCATAACTTCTTGGGAAAAATTTTGGAATTGTATTTCGAAAGAAATACTAAAAATTAAAAAAAATTTTAGTTTTTTAAAAAACTTTATCAAAATTTTTAAATTATACTTTTTTTTCATAAAAGTATTTTATAGATTATTGAAGTAGAAAAGAAGCAGAGAATGTACACTATCTCTCATTAATTGAAAAAAAAGAAATTTTATTTCCCATCAATCTTTTCCTTATTCAATAGACATTTTGACATTTTATTTTTCCAATTCCTTGGTTTAATTACCCAAGTTTAAGGTATGTAAATCATAACTTCTTGGGAAAAATTTTGGAATTGTATTTCGAAAGAAATACTAAAAATAAAAAAAAATTTTAGTTTTTAAAAAAACTTTATCAAAATTTTTAAATTATACTTTTTTTCATAAAAGTATTTTATAGATTATTGAAGTAGAAAAGAAGCAGAGAATGTACACTATCTCTCATTAATTGAAAAAAAAGAAATTTTATTTCCCATCAATCTTTTCCTTATTCAATAGACATTTTGACATTTTATTTTTGCAATTCCTTGGTTTAATTACCCAAGTTTAAGGTATGTAAATCATAACTTCTTGGGAAAAATTTTGGAATTGTATTTCGAAAGAAATACTTAAAATTAAAAAAAAATTTTAGTTTTTAAAAAAACTTTATGAAAATTTTTAAATTATACTTTTTTTCATAAAAGTATTTTATAGATTATTGAAGTAGAAAAGAAGAAGAGAATGTACACTATCTCTCATTAATTGAAAAAAAGAAATTTTATTTCCCATCAATCTTTTCCTTATTCAATAGACATTTTGACATTTTATTTTTCCAATTCCTTGGTTTAATTACCCAAGTTTAAGGTATGTAAATCATAACTTCTTGGGAAAAATTTTGGAATTGTATTTCGAAAGAAATACTTAAAATTAAAAAAAAATTTTAGTTTTTTAAAAAAACTTTATGAAAATTTTTAAATTATACTTTTTTTCATAAAAGTATTTTATAGATTATTGAAGTAGAAAAGAAGCAGAGAATGTACACTATCTCTCATTAATTGAAAAAAAAGAAATTTTATTTCCCATCAATCTTTTCCTTATTCAATAGACATTTTGACATTTTATTTTTCAATTCCTTGGTTTAATTACCCAAGTTTAAGGTATGTAAATCATAACTTCTTGGGAAAAATTTTGGAATTGTATTTCGAAAGAAATACTTAAAATTAAAAAAAATTTAGTTTTTTAAAAAAACTTTATCAAAATTTTTAAATTATACTTTTTTTCATAAAAGTATTTTATAGATTATTGAAGTAGAAAAGAAGCAGAGAATGTACACTATCTCTCATTAATTGAAAAAAAAGAAATTTTATTTCCCATCAATCTTTTCCTTATTCAATAGACATTTTGACATTTTATTTTCCAATTCCTTGGTTTAATTACCCAAGTTTAAGGTATGTAAATCATAACTTCTTGGGAAAAATTTTGGAATTGTATTTCGAAAGAAATACTTAAAATTAAAAAAAAATTTTAGTTTTTTAAAAAAACTTTATCAAAATTTTTAAATTATACTTTTTTTCATAAAAGTATTTTATAGATTATTGAAGTAGAAAAGAAGCAGAGAATGTACACTATCTCTCATTAATTGAAAAAAAGAAATTTTATTTCCCATCAATCTTTTCCTTATTCAATAGACATTTTGACATTTTATTTTTGCAATTCCTTGGTTTAATTACCCAAGTTTAAGGTATGTAAATCATAACTTCTTGGGAAAAATTTTGGAATTGTATTTCGAAAGAAATACTTAAAATTAAAAAAAAAATTTTAGTTTTTTAAAAAAACTTTATCAAAATTTTTAAATTATACTTTTTTTCATAAAAGTATTTTATAGATTATTGAAGTAGAAAAGAAGCAGAGAATGTACACTATCTCTCATTAATTGAAAAAAAAGAAATTTTATTTCCCATCAATCTTTTCCTTATTCAATAGACATTTTGACATTTTATTTTTCCAATTCCTTGGTTTAATTACCCAAGTTTAAGGTATGTAAATCATAACTTCTTGGGAAAAATTTTGGAATTGTATTTCGAAAGAAATACTTAAAATTAAAAAAAAATTTTAGTTTTTAAAAAAACTTTATGAAAATTTTTAAATTATACTTTTTTTCATAAAAGTATTTTATAGATTATTGAAGTAGAAAAGAAGCAGAGAATGTACACTATCTCTCATTAATTGAAAAAAAAGAAATTTTATTTCCCATCAATCTTTTCTTATTCAATAGACATTTTGACATTTTATTTTTCCAATTCCTTGGTTTAATTACCCAAGTTTAAGGTATGTAAATCATAACTTCTTGGGAAAATTTTGGAATTGTATTTCGAAAGAAATACTTAAAATTAAAAAAAAATTTTAGTTTTTAAAAAAACTTTATGAAAATTTTTAAATTATACTTTTTTTCATAAAAGTATTTTATAGATTATTGAAGTAGAAAAGAAGCAGAGAATGTACACTATCTCTCATTAATTGAAAAAAAAGAAATTTTATTTCCCATCAATCTTTTCCTTATTCAATAGACATTTTGACATTTTATTTTTCCAATTCCTTGGTTTAATTACCCAAGTTTAAGGTATGTAAATCATAACTTCTTGGGAAAAATTTTGGAATTGTATTTCGAAAGAAATACTTAAAATTAAAAAAAAATTTTAGTTTTTAAAAAAACTTTATGAAAATTTTTAAATTATACTTTTTTTCATAAAAGTATTTTATAGATTATTGAAGTAGAAAAGAAGCAGAGAATGTACACTATCTCTCATTAATTGAAAAAAAAGAAATTTTATTTCCCATCAATCTTTTCCTTATTCAATAGACATTTTGACATTTTATTTTTCCAATTCCTTGGTTTAATTACCCAAGTTATAGGTATGTAAATCATAACTTCTTGGGAAAAATTTTGGAATTGTATTTCGAAAGAAATACTTAAAATTAAAAAAAAATTTTAGTTTTTAAAAAAACTTTATGAAAATTTTTAAATTATACTTTTTTTCATAAAAGTATTTTATAGATTATTGAAGTAGAAAAGAAGCAGAGAATGTACACTATCTCTCATTAATTGAAAAAAAAGAAATTTTATTTCCCATCAATCTTTTCCTTATTCAATAGACATTTTGACATTTTATTTTTCCAATTCATTGGTTTAATTACCCAAGTTTAAGGTATGTAAATCATAACTTCTTGGGAAAAATTTTGGAATTGTATTTCGAAAGAAATACTTAAAATTAAAAAAAATTTTAGTTTTTTAAAAATACTTTATCATTATTTTTAATTATACTTTTTTTCATAAAAGTATTTTATAGATTATTGAAGTAGAAAAGAAGCAGAGAATGTACACTATCTCTCATTAATTGAAAAAAAAGAAATTTTATTTCCCATCAATCTTTTCCTTATTCAATAGACATTTTGACATTTTATTTTTCCAATTCCTTGGGTAATTACCCAAGTTTAAGGTATGTAAATCATAACTTCTTGGGAAAAATTTTGGAATTGTATTTCGAAAGAAATACTTAAAATTAAAAAAAAATTTTAGTTTTTTAAAAAAACTTTATCAAAATTTTTAAATTATACTTTTTTTCATAAAAGTATTTTATAGATTATTGAAGTAGAAAAGAAGCAGAGAATGTACACTATCTCTCATTAATTGAAAAAAAAGAAATTTTATTTCCCATCAATCTTTTCCTTATTCAATAGACATTTTGACATTTTATTTTTGCAATTCCTTGGTTTAATTACCCAAGTTTAAGGTATGTAAATCATAACTTCTTGGGAAAAATTTTGGAATTGTATTTCGAAAGAAATACTTAAAATTAAAAAAAATTTTAGTTTTTAAAAAAACTTTATCAAATTTTTAAATTATACTTTTTTTCATAAAAGTATTTTATAGATTATTGAAGTAGAAAAGAAGCAGAGAATGTACACTATCTCTCATTAATTGAAAAAAAGAAATTTTATTTCCCATCAATCTTTTCCTTATTCAATAGACATTTTGACATTTTATTTTCCAATTCCTTGGTTTAATTACCCAAGTTTAAGGTATGTAAATCATAACTTCTTGGAAAAATTTTGGAATTGTATTTCGAAAGAAATACTTAAAATTAAAAAAAAATTTTAGTTTTTTAAAAAACTTTATGAAAATTTTTAAATTATACTTTTTTTCATAAAAGTATTTTATAGATTATTGAAGTAGAAAAGAAGCAGAGAATGTACACTATCTCTCATTAATTGAAAAAAAAGAAATTTTATTTCCCATCAATCTTTTCCTTATTCAATAGACATTTTGACATTTTATTTTTCCAATTCATTGGTTTAATTACCCAAGTTTAAGGTATGTAAATCATAACTTCTTGGGAAAAATTTTGGAATTGTATTTCGAAAGAAGTACTTAAAATTAAAAAAAATTTTAGTTTTTTAAAAAAACTTTATCAAAATTTTTAAATTATACTTTTTTTCATAAAAGTATTTTATAGATTATTGAAGTAGAAAGAAGCAGAGAATGTACACTATCTCTCATTAATTGAAAAAAAAGAAATTTTATTTCCCATCAATCTTTTCCTTATTCAATAGACATTTTGACATTTTATTTTTCCAATTCCTTGGTTTAATTACCCAAGTTTAAGGTATGTAAATCATAACTTCTTGGGAAAAATTTTGGAATTGTATTTCGAAAGAAATACTTAAAATTAAAAAAAAATTTTAGTTTTTTTAAAAACTTTATCAAAATTTTTAAATTATACTTTTTTTCATAAAAGTATTTTATAGATTATTGAAGTAGAAAAGAAGCAGAGAATGTACACTATCTCTCATTAATTGAAAAAAAAGAAATTTTATTTCCCATCAATCTTTTCCTTATTCAATAGACATTTTGACATTTTATTTTTCAATTCCTTGGTTTAATTACCCAAGTTTAAGGTATGTAAATCATAACTTCTTGGGAAAATTTTGGAATTGTATTTCGAAAGAAATACTTAAAATTAAAAAAAAATTTTAGTTTTTTAAAAAAACTTTATCAAATTTTTAAATTATACTTTTTTCATAAAAGTATTTTATAGATTATTGAAGTAGAAAAGAAGCAGAGAATGTACACTATCTCTCATTAATTGAAAAAAAAGAAATTTTATTTCCCATCAATCTTTTCCTTATTCAATAGACATTTTGACATTTTATTTTTCCAATTCCTTGGTTTAATTACCCAAGTTTAAGGTATGTAAATCATAACTTCTTGGGAAAAATTTTGGAATTGTATTTCGAAGAAATACTTAAAATTAAAAAAAAATTTTAGTTTTTAAAAAAACTTTATGAAATTTTTAATTATACTTTTTTCATAAAAGTATTTTATAGATTATTGAAGTAGAAAAGAAGCAGAGAATGTACACTATCTCTCATTAATTGAAAAAAAGAAATTTTATTTCCCATCAATCTTTTCCTTATTCAATAGACATTTTGACATTTTATTTTTCCAATTCCTTGGTTTAATTACCCAAGTTTAAGGTATGTAAATCATAACTTCTTGGGAAAATTTTGGAATTGTCTTTCGAAAGAAATACTTAAAATTAAAAAAAAATTTTAGTTTTTAAAAAAACTTTATGAAAATTTTTAAATTATACTTTTTTTCATAAAAGTATTTTATAGATTATTGAAGTAGAAAATAAGCAGAGAATGTACACTATCTCTCATTAATTGAAAAAAAAAAATTTTATTTCCCATCAATCTTTTCCTTATTCAATAGACATTTTGACATTTTATTTTTCCAATTCCTTGGTTTAATTACCCAAGTTTAAGGTATGTAAATCATAACTTCTTGGGAAAAATTTTGGAATTGTATTTCGAAAGAAATACTTAAAATTAAAAAAAATTTTAGTTTTTAAAAAAACTTTATGAAATTTTTAAATTATACTTTTTTTCATAAAAGTATTTATAGATTATTGAAGTAGAAAAGAAGCAGAGAATGTACACTATCTCTCATTAATTGAAAAAAAGAAATTTTATTTCCCATCAATCTTTTCCTTATTCAATAGACATTTTATTTTTCCAATTCCTTGTTTAATTACCCAAGTTTAAGGTATGTAAATCATAACTTCTTGGGAAAATTTTGGAATTGTATTTCGAAAGAAATACTTAAAATTAAAAAAAAATTTTAGTTTTTAAAAAAACTTTATGAAAATTTTTAAATTATACTTTTTTTCATAAAAGTATTTTATAGATTATTGAAGTAGAAAAGAAGCAGAGAATGTACACTATCTCTCATTAATTGAAAAAAAAGAAATTTTATTTCCCATCAATCTTTTCCTTATTCAATAGACATTTTGACATTTTATTTTTCCAATTCCTTGGTTTAATTACCCAAGTTTAAGGTATGTAAATCATAACTTCTTGGGAAAAATTTTGGAATTGTATTTCGAAAGAAATACTTAAAATTAAAAAAAAATTTTAGTTTTTAAAAAAACTTTATCAAAATTTTTAAATTATACTTTTTTTCATAAAAGTATTTTATAGATTATTGAAGTAGAAAAGAAGCAGAGAATGTACACTATCTCTCATTAATTGAAAAAAAAGAAATTTTATTTCCCATCAATCTTTTCCTTATTCAATAGACATTTTGACATTTTATTTTTCCAATTCCTTGGTTTAATTACCCAAGTTTAAGGTATGTAAATCATAACTTCTTGGGAAAAATTTTGGAATTGTATTTCGAAAGAAATACTTAAAATTAAAAAAAAATTTTAGTTTTTTAAAAAAACTTTATCAAAATTTTTAAATTATACTTTTTTTCATAAAAGTATTTTATAGATTATTGAAGTAGAAAAGAAGCAGAGAATGTACACTATCTCTCATTAATTGAAAAAAAAGAAATTTTATTTCCCATCAATCTTTTCCTTATTCAATAGACATTTTGACATTTTATTTTTCCAATTCCTTGGTTTAATTACCCAAGTTTAAGGTATGTAAATCATAACTTCTTGGGAAAAATTTTGGAATTGTATTTCGAAAGAAATACTTAAAATTAAAAAAAATTTTAGTTTTTTAAAAAAACTTTATCAAATTTTTAAATTATACTTTTTTCATAAAAGTATTTTATAGATTATTGAAGTAGAAAAGAAGCAGAGAATGTACACTATCTCTCATTAATTGAAAAAAAAGAAATTTTATTTCCCATCAATCTTTTCCTTATTCAATAGACATTTTGACATTTTATTTTTCAATTCCTTGGTTTAATTACCCAAGTTTAAGGTATGTAAATCATAACTTCTTGGGAAAAATTTTGGAATTGTATTTCGAAAGAAATACTTAAAATTAAAAAAAAATTTTAGTTTTTTAAAAAAACTTTATCAAAATTTTTAAATTATACTTTTTTTCATAAAAGTATTTTATAGATTATTGAAGTAGAAAAGAAGCAGAGAATGTACACTATCTCTCATTAATTGAAAAAAAAGAAATTTTATCTACCATCATCTTTTCCTTAAACAATGGATGCCATAGAAAAATAAAATGAAATTAAAGAAGGGAAGTTTGACAATTATTAACTTTTCAAGAGAGGAAAAATTACTAAATTTTGTTGGAAAAAAGAACCCCTAAAGAATAATTTTATAACAAAATCTTTTATTAAAAAATCCTATACAGTACCGACTCGTTAGAAACAAGATTAGACCCGAAGGAATTACTCAGTCCTAAAATTAATTGAATAATCAAATGAATTAATGAAAGAGGAATTAAACGAAAATGTAATTAAATATTTATTTGTATTAAATTGTAATATTACTAAATATTTTTTGCAAAATAATTTTGTTAATTATAATTTTATAAATTAATTAATCTCAAAAAGTTAAAAAATAAATTAAAATAAAAATAATAATTATTAAATCAACATTAAAATGTTCTAAAAATCCAAGTTTTTGGGCAGATTTGAGAGAAAAATAATCGGGTTTTGATGATACTGCCAACCTTAAACCATATTCTAACGAAGGCATTGAAAGGAGGAAGGTGGGTTATCTGCAAGCATTGCCTAGAAAAATAGAAATTATTTATTTGAATTTTCCTTAAACCATTAATTATTTTAAAATAAAAATACCGAAAGTTTACGTGCATTTCTATGATAACTGAAAAAAATTTTTAATAAATAACAAAAATAATTAAATTTTTAACTGATCATTATTAAGCATTTTTCGAAGTAATTCTTCAACAATTTTTTCATTTAAAGTTTTTTTGTCAAGAATTTCACATATCCCAAAACGTTGTGCCCGTTTTGCATTTATGCCTTGATCGGCGAAGAGAGGTACAAGCAAATAGGAATTCCTGCCTTTGCGGCTTCAAGAAAACTGCTATAACCTCCATGGGCAAATAAAAGACGAGTTTTTGGATGTTCTTTTAAAAAGAGTTTTTTTAAAGTTGAATTAATTTTTAAAAGGTTTTTATTTTTAGGATATTTATTTTTTCCTTAAACAGATAAAGCATTCGAAACATTTTATTTTAAACTTATCCCTAGGGGACTTTTCTTTTTGGTTTAAATTAGAAGGAAATTTCTTTCCAAATAATAACGGATTTAAATGAAAATGTATCACAATTGACAAATTATGATTCAAAAAATACCCAGATTTACTCGTTAATTATGGCTGCCAGAAAATCTCTCAAGATATTGTTACTCAGGGTGATTTAAAAAATTAATTAACAAACTAATAATTCTTTTTGATTAATCCATCGACGCAAATATACATTTTTAAACCCCTCAATCCCTTCAATTTCTGTCTGCTCAGTTTTCCAACAAAAAATCATATTCAGGAATTCTACCAAATGCATTCAAGAAACTTTAGTCATTCGCAAAGGCATATTTGTTGTGTTTGATACTGTTCCCTTTTATTAAAAGCCAAAAGTTAATTGTAATTAAGGATGGGATTTTTAGTCAAAGTTTTTAGTCGTAACGTAATTTTTGGATTATTTTACGCAACTATTTGTAGTTTTTAATTGACTAAAAATTCCAGTTATAATTATAATGTAAAACACAAAATAGAAACCATTGAAAAGATGACAACACCTAAAATAAAATAACTGAAACCAAAGCCTTCAACCAACCTTTACTTTCCTTCTTCGAATAAATAGACTCGATTTCTGGATCCAAAATTAATTTGTTTAACTTTTGTTGTTTAGAAGCAAGTGAACCCAAATTTAAATAAATGTAGGTAATGGCCTTGGGAAGTCTAGGAAACGTTCTCCATTTAATAAAAGAACAGAAACTTGTTGACCAACACTCCAAAGATTTTTAGATTTTGGAAAAACTTTTAAAAATATTAAATTTTTAAATATAATTTCAAAAAGACATTTTTTATACAGAGAATTTTCTTCATGAAGTAAAACTAGGAAAAAGAAAAAATATATAATGAAAATATCTTGAGTGAAGGGCCAACCATTGGAAGATTTACAAATTCTATACCAGAAAAATGCCAATAACATTAATTAAACGTTGTAAAAAGTTCTTAAAATAAAACTTCAATTCCAAAATAATATTTAAACCATTCTGTCTGAATGAAGGAAAGAGGGTGTGGGACAAATGAAGGAAATGTCCGTAGACCAAGCTGGAAATGTTGATAGAAAATTGGACTTTAAACGTGAAAAGTATATATAATTACAGATAAAGAAGTAAAATCATAAAGAGAAGGACCATGTGTGATCCAAATAATCTGTGAAAAATAAAGATGACCTTTTATCATTTTATAATTTATTTAAAAAAAAGATAATTTACTCTAGAAACTCCCACAGAACGGGCCATAGCTACTGGACAACTTTAACAAAAATTTAGATAATAATTCACAGTCATTAAAAACAACAAACAAATCATGAAAATGTCCAATAGCCAAATCAAATTTTTGGTATTTTACAGAGGAAAGCAATTTTGCACGTCCCTCTCCAAGCATTTGTTCACATGCTTCTAAACGCATTTCCTGACAATTTATTTAAATTTTGACAGTATTATTTGTTACTACTTTAAATTCTCTGCCGGTCCACCAAAGTTCATAGGGAGTGCCACTCTCGAAAATCATTTCTTGAAAAACCTTAATAAGAAAAATTATAAACAGAATTTAAATGTTTATAAATCTCTCATGTTTAAAATAACGGAAGTAACAATTGGAGAGGCATACGTATATGAATAATTTTGCCTACAAAGTTAGAAGTTTTAAGCTTTAGGAGTTAAAACATTCAGTAAAACATTGAAGAGAACGTAATCACTCCTAATATATTTTGTAAATGCCCACTGATTGTGCTTCGTAATTAAAATTAAAATACCTTCAGTCCCTCAACTTTCAATTATCCTTGAATTGGATAGACTCGCGAATTCTATTGAGTATTTATTGCATTATAAAGACAATATTTAATATAAACTTACTCGCTAACACCATCTGGCAATTTAAAGTCTCCTGTAAAACTGAAATAGGAGAGTGATTATATTTAAGGTATTGAGACAGCCACAATCTAATTATTATAACCCTATCCCACAAGCTTTCATTTTATTTATAACAAAATTCTTCCCAATTAAAGAATAACCTACACCATATCATTTCCATTTGTGTCCATAAAACAACAGAATGCCCTAATTTAGTCAGTTCTTCCGCAAGTCTATAATTAAATAAAACATGAGAATTTGTGAAGCCTGGCACAATTTGTAAAATATTTAAACAATAATATAATGTAGAAGGAGGAAAAAGTTGAAAAATAAATAAGAAAAATTAATTGAAATAATAATATTCATTTAATATATGTATATTTTAATAAAAATTTTAAGCAAAAATATTTTTAGTATAATAGTAAGTGTTTTATGATCAAAAGGAGAGAATGAGGAAGATAAATAATAGAAAAATAAATAAATAAAATGTTAAAGATAGCAAAATAGTCAATATTTATTATAAAGCAAATAAGAATTATATGGCCAAAATATGTTGGATATTTTTAAATACTAGAGTTGGAAGTCATATACTTAAAATTAATGAAAATATATTAATAATATGCATTCGAAATCGGATTTGGTAACCCTAATGCATAACTAAAATATACATTTTAGTCTTCTTACAATTAAATATTTATTTATTTATTCAATTTTCAATCTCTCCTTTTTAGTTTTACAGATTTTTTTTACAATATCGCCACATTGAACAACAGTTTTTGTAAATTATTTTTTCTAATTTTTTAATTTTATTCTCCAATTTTACGTAAATGTTTTTGTATCTTACTAAAAATACTTCGATTTATTCAATAGCCAACAACAATATTCAGCGAAAACAAAAAAATGTTAAGTTTTTTTATTTAAATATCCACGTCATATAAATTTTAAATTGATTTTCTCTATCATTCTCCCCTTAAATTTATTTAATAAATTTATATTTAAATTTTTCATAAGAAAAATTTTATTTAAAAAATGTTATTAAATTCATTAAAATATTTGGGGAAGTAATTAACTGGAAATAATTAAATTAAACGGGGTTCTCAATTGTCCCTCATTAAAGAACGGGTTTTTATTAATTTGAAGGAGAAAACGGATAAATTAGTAAAATATTTATGTTTTTCCCTCAAAACTGGGAAAGAGTAACTTTTTTAAATTTTAATTTTCTCACACATTTAAGGTCTTCATTATATGCATATTCAGCCGATAAATTTACGAAAAAAACATAGGCTATTATTCTATATTATTTTGGGATTTATTTTTATTTTAATTTTTATTTTTTCTTTAATTAATTTTTTGAAATGAGAAATGGAAAGAATTTGTATTTTTTACATCAAAATCTGAAATTAAGCAAGTTTACATTAATTATTTGGGAAATAATGATAATGAATTTACTTTACAATTTGTTAGTATTGAGGAAAAGGTAATTTTAAATTTAAAAAATTTTATAAAAGAGATTCTTTGGGATTCAGCTGTTATAAAAAATATGAATAAGTCTACTTTCATTAAACATAAAAACATTTAATTGACCAAAAAATAGGGAAAACATTATTCCTCTGGAATAATGTTTTCCCAATCACTTTTCCTAAATTTTATGATGCAAAGGTATGCCTCACTCAAGGTTTTTAACCTCGTTTTTTTTTCAAAAAATTTAAAATGTCAAAAAAATTTCTTTAAAAATATTTTTACTAAAAAACTTCCTTTTTCTCTACAATTAAAGTCCACATTTTTATTTAACTTTCTTATCATTTTTATCAGAGAACCTCGTAATAATTAATTTTGTTTCCCTAAAAATATAGAAATTATTTTCTCTAATTCTTTTTAAAAAAATGTCCTCAAATAAAAATATTTTTTAATTATTTTTTTATTATTAATTTTAAATTTAAATATTCTTTTAATATTTCCTGCTAATACCTTCCATCAAAATAATAATAATAAAATAATAAATAATAATTTATTTGAAAAATTTATTTCAAAACAAAATATTTTCCCTCAGCAATTTACAATAAAAGAACAAATAATTACCAACAGCCTTCCCCTGGATTTATTACAAATTGTTCAGAACCTATTTGTGAAGGGCCTTTAGCCCCAATTTATTGTTCTGGTCCTTTAATTAGTTCGGCTTGGTATTTTGGATTACAGCATCAATGCCCTGGCACAAACTTCTTTTTGAACCAAATGAAATTCTTAAAAATTTCCGCAAGTTTGTAATATATTTGTTAAGACATTATCCACTATTGAATTTTATGGTGTCTCCAAAATATTTTTTAATAAATGAATTTCAATAATCTTTCGATGGTGGGGGGGGGGGGGGGGGGGGGGGGGGGGGGGGGTGGGGGGGGGGGGGGGGGGGGGGGGGGGGGGGGGGGGGGGGGGGGGGGGGGGGGGGGGGGGGGGGGGGTGGGTCGAAATAAACGGGAGATCAATTGCTGAAAAAATTTTACTTGATTTTATTTAAAAAAATCCTAATTTATTATTTGTTATTACTCCCAGAAACACAAGTAATAACAACATGAGTAATAAATCTACATAATTATTTTAAAATAACGTCGACAATTAATTATTTAAATTTAATAATAATTTTTATTATTTTTAAAGAATTATCCGAGGAGAAAAGTAATCAAAAAAGGAGATTGTAAATGCAATTTTGTGAAGAAAATTTTGCAAATACAGAGTATATAAAACCTTCCCATTGTGAGTGATTGGCAACCAAATCCTAAAAATTTTGAATTAAGTAATTGACCCCTAAATGGAGGTAATTAAATAGGATAAATAAATAATTTTAATTAATTAATTTGAAAAAAAAGAAAATTTGCTGCTGCTTTACATCAAATTTGGCCTTTACTTTACAACGAGAATTATGATTGATGATGTTCACAAAAATACAACATTTTTACCCTGTTATGTTGCTGTTCCAAATAGGATTTTTTAGTACTGGTTGTTTCTTTAAAGTTTTCTTTTATTGGGATCGTATGGATATTGAAAGGTACTATTTTTAAATGAGAATATATTATATTTTATAACTAGCAAAATCGGATTATTAAAAGTTAGAGTAGCAACCCTGACACTGGTAAAGCCATATAGTTATTTTAATTTCCATAAAGCGGGTGCAGAGGCGGTCGGTTGTTTGTAATGGCTAACACATCAGTCCGGTCTACTGAAGATGCTGGTTCGCTTCCCAGCCGCCGAAATAATTCCTTATTTGCACTAGCTAAAGGAGAAAAATAGCTATAGCCCAGCTACTTTACTACAACCTTCGGGGTCGGTGGGTAGTGTCTTCCTTCGGGCTTGGGTCTGGGTTTTTTTCAAACAAAATCAGCACACTAGAGGCTTTTTCGGGTTTCGGATTGCTACTATATTTAAAAGGGTCCTCCATTTATATAACCAGAATAACTTTAAACAGACATAATTTTTAAATATAATATTGAAGAATTTAAGGTCTTTACTTTTCAAATTTGATTGAAACTTCTTATGGTGTTTTACAAAAACTTTGTCCCCATTTATTAAATTATCATGGAGGTTTATTCCAAATTCTAGGAAATATTCCAGTAATTTATTTCCTAAATTTAAAAATTTAATTTTTTTTCTCAAAAAAAGATTATCGAGGAAGAAGCCAACCTCCACTTTTTTACCTCAAATGATTAAAGGATTATTTGATGGTTCAGTAACAAAAACATAAAGTTTTCTTCAAGAATTTCTACCTCTAGCCGAAAAGAGAGCTTTAAATGGTGGACATCAGCGAATCGTTCAATTAGTTTTGAATTTAAAGGAAATAAAATTATTTAAAAATGTTTTCAATATAAGTGTGGGGAGAGAATAAATTTGAAAAAAAACTCTGATGAGAGAATTTAAATTAGACAAAAACAAGCTTGTCCACCCGATCAGAAAAAAGTCAGGTTGTTTTTTGGAAGATTATCAACTTGGAATTCAAAGTAAACAGCCTTTATTCTTTTTCTGGTCCTCAACAGGCAAGTTGGCTTGTGAAATCTGGAATATTGACTGTTCTTCTCGGTGGTATAATGGAAGAATAATCCCATGAAAATGGAGGAGGGGAAAGGAGGGAGGAGGGGAGGCGGGGGAAGTGAATAATGAGTAGAGTTGGGGACTTCACAACAAATAAAAGTTTTGCCTGTAGCATTTTGAATGTTTTTTAATTGCTATGAATTAATTGGACAATTGGCTAATTTAAGTAAAGAAATTGGACAGAATGATGTAAGTGAATTAAATAAATGCCCCTTGGAAGTTTTCGGCACCAGGGCGATGTTGATTTTATAACAAATATAACGAGTATCAACTTTAGAAACAATTTATTTAATTCCCTAGTCTCGATTAACAAGGTAGTTTGTTAAAAAAAGTAATGTGAAAATAAATAAAATAATAAACACTAATAATAAAAAATCACAAATTGATAACTTTAACGTTCTTTCTTTTATCTCATGTGCTTTCAAATATCCGACAGAATGTATTAATATTAAATTTATTTACAACTAAAAAATCAGAAAAGCCAAAATATACCAAGAAATGGCACAGAATCCCGACTGATTCACTTCATTCAAGTTTATATAGTATTAAGAAGATGGAGTTTGGTATGATTTGGATTTTGGTTTAGAAAAAGATTGAGGGATAAATTTTACCCAAAGCAATAGTTTACCCGCTCTTCTTTTTGGAGATATAGGCCAGAATGATGTGTTGTGGATAGAATTGTTAATTTATTTGTACAAAAGTGGAACGACCTTGAATTTAAAGGTTTAATGAGGGAAGGGAATGTAGAGGAGGTGAAATGTTTAATATCTTTAATTTTTTAATTTCCTTGTTGAGGGGAACCTATTGGAGGGGAAAGCAGCTTTTTGGGTTCGTAGAAAATCTTTTGAAAATTCTAGGAGGAAACATTCCTTCTATCTATGGAACGTAAATGTCAATGCTGAAACAATGGGATCTGTCCCCAATGGAAGGGGATGGGGTCTCCGTCAACACAATACATTTATTGTTTTTTTGTTATAATAGCCTTTTAAATTGTAAAAAACAATGAAATAATGCCAACATAATTGGCAAAATAAAATAGTCTAATGGATTTTTAACAACAACCATTTATAATGCGATTTTTTAATTCCAAAAAAAAGGAAAGGTTTTTTTAAATAAAAATAAATAAAGTTCAAAGAAATTTTTTCAAAGGCGAAGCCTGCCCAAATGTGGGAGAAATATGATGTTCGGTTTGCGGAGATTGGGCAAACGGATAGTCCGCGGTTGGAGGGGAATATCCCCCTCAGAGTCCGGGTTTTGTGATGGAGCTTAATGGAGTTGTTTTGGAATTGCATTAGAATGTTTATATCACAAAATTGGTGATGGAAATTAGATAAATAGAAAAGGATGTGAAATTTGGAGATTGTACAGAGGGAAAGACAAGGTGTTTTTTGTTTAAAAATATTTTTGAAAATTTTAATACTCTCTCAGCTAATCTCTAATTTTATATATTTTTTAAAATATTTATTAATTCTCTTCTCTTTCACAACAAATATTTCCAACACTTAACAAAACCAATAATTTCTTTGCACCATTTTTCCTTTGTGAACAACCCTCCCAAACAAGGCATTCTTTCTTCCTTTTGGGATAGCGTGGACAGCAAAAATCCATTTCGTTCTCTCACATTTATAGCCTGATGAACACTGAAGAAGTTGGAGGAATTATTTAAAGTAAATCCCTTAACGGATAATGCTGTCCCCAAAATTTTATTAGTTTAAATTTTATTTAAAATTCGATGGCTGATTATGAGGAATTCTATTTTAACTTCTAGTTTTATATTGTTTTTCTGATTGTTGGTGGTACCATACAAAATATAAATATCAAACATTTAATTTACTTGAGTTATATACATTACATCCTTTAATCCCTTTTTGAGGGCATTCCAATTCTACATTGTCACAACAAACAACCAGAGGGGCCTGGAACGCAATAAAAATTAAATTTACAACCCAAGCACCCTGGGCAGCGATGAGATCCTAACCGTGAAGGGGGAGGCGATAGTAATACAAGAATCTTAAAAAAAAATGATTGCATTGAAAGCCACGGGTACCACTTATGCGGCCCAAACCACCACAGCGCTATAAAAAAAGTTTTTGTTGGAAAATTTTTTTGAAAGAATTGAAATTCAAAAATGTCTTTTTTAATGTTTACAATTGTTTTTGGTCAATATTGGGGAACAACAAATTCCATGTTTCCCACATATTTTGTCTATTATAATTTTGGGCAATCCACGTTGACTATACATTGTGTTCTGCTAGGTGTTCCATTTCAAAACAAAAAACCTTTTAAATTTTTAATAAATAAATAATTTTATTTAAATCCTTTTTGATTTAGATAGTTTTTTTATATACACCCCATGGGTGTCTCAGTTTTCAATTATTTTTACCATATTTTAACCATTATTTTTTTGTTTTGAGGAAGTATCCACTATCCTCCTCCTCATTCAATCGAGCAATTTTCATGTTTATTTCTTTTACTAACTTTTTTATTCCAAATATGTTTTATTATTTTGACTCATAGAAGCACAACATGCTCCTAAAATTAATTTAAAAAAATTTTTATATGGATTATTAATTTGAATTATTTATATAACTAACATGAGATTCCCTTAAAATCATGTATATTTATTATGTCCAGAGGTGATTAGTAATTTAAAGTTTAATTTTATATGTAAAAATTGTTTCCCCAAAAAAAATATTTAGTATCTAAGGACTTGTTTGCCCGGTGTAACTTTAAATAATATGGGTATTTTTGGTAAACGAGGAAATTTGGAGTTATAAAATCGAGGCCCTGTGACTGTCTAATTACAAAAAACAGAGGAACATAAAGATTCTTGTAAGATTAATTTATATTCTTCTTTCTTTCCCATAACCCCAATCCCTAAAAGTCCCGATTATTTAATTCACAACCTTGCTTGGTCAAGCAACGAATCGGCCACTCTTTTTCGGTATTAAACAAGACAAAAGCTTTGGGACAATCAGATATTTTATTACAATATCTCCCAATAAATCGTCGGTATCTATTCTTGTTAAAAGACCAAAAAAACCGAAAGGGGGGCAAAAGGGTAATCTTTCCAGTATATTTTAAATCCTCCTAATCCTCCTCTATTTTCTTCTTTTTTAAACATACAATGACCAGAAGAAATTACATTTATTGGTTATTTCCACAAGTTAAATTTTGGAGAGCATCTTTCGAAACTTTTTTGTAGAGAAGGCCTTTACCTCCTTGGTAAAAAGAGGGGAATAAACTAGAATAAATTGTAGCCCTCGTCCACCGTTGGTGGGAAGTTTTAAATAAAAAGTATTTTTTAAAAGGGGGCGCGGTCTGGTCAACGGGTCTGTGTCGGTCAACATACAAAAAATTTGGTGATGATGTTATATATATAGGTATAGAATTCCTAGTTTAAATAGGAGAATATTATTATTATAAGCCCAGGCAAATATTTCATTGCATAATTTTTTCATAACCCCCCCCCCCCGAAATTTTTAGGGTACTTATTTATTTTTTTTATAACGATTATTTTCTATAATCGATAATTTTGTTAAAAATAATCTTTATAGACTCAAGGTATTGAAATTGGAAGCCCACCTAGCAACGGATTCGCACCTTGCACTTAATTCTCTCTGATTATTTCATCACTCAAAATCATCATGTTTAGATCTTTTAATTTTTATTTATAATGGAATTTTACTCATAAATTTAATTTTCACCTCTGACCAACATCCTTCTTCTGTCCTTCTCCTACACCAGACTCCAAACTTTTCAAATAATCATCTTCAATGATTTATCTTCTTCCATTTTCCAATTATCCTCCATTCGGTTTGCTTTTATTTTTCTTGCTTTTTTCCTTTTCATTCATTTTCCTTCCTTCCTCACTTTCTTCACATCGATTCTTTTCCAAAATCAAATCACTTTCACCTTCCCTTCTCCTCTTCAATTATTTCCCTCGGACGAGTACAACATTCCCTATCCACAACAAGAATGCCTGAGGCCCTTTTTGAACTTTTACATTCATTATTTGTTAGCGGCAATTTCTAAAATTAAGCATGAAATGCTGATTTCTATCTTATGTTTTAAATTCGGATTTTAATTTTTCAAAAATTTCCAATTAATCTTTTTCCTTAATTTTTGTTTCTACCTTTCCCACAGCGCTTTCCCCCAATTTTAAACAACATTGCCTTTCTCCTTCAAAGGTTTTAAATAATTTTCATTTGTGCAACCCATTCCCTATCTGTTTTGAACTTTTAGCAAAGAGAAGTGGAACTTTTTAAATGTAAATTTGCTTTAATTTGACACCCAATCTTTAGTTGAATAAGACCAGTTCAATTCCATACCAATTAAATGTATTCTTGGGACAACCGGTAAAAATTAATTAAAATTTTTAACAAAAAACGTTGTTGCTTAAGTAATTTTTGAATCAAAACAATTACACGCACATGCGAAGGAAGCAAGAGAGAAAAGATATATGTACATATAGAAATGCAAAAGAATATTAAATACAAACACTTCCATTCTAGTCTTCAAAATTTTGTTTATTAACCATATTCCTTTCCCTTTTTTTATTTTTGTTTGTGTCACAACAAAGGCTCCCGGACTACCAGAGCCTTTTCCAAAACAAAATATTTTTGTTTCAAAAGGACAAGTTGCATGTATTTTACTTTAAAATAATATTGGTGTATTTGATTTAAATTATTGTCAATTTATAATCCGCAGCCAAACAATAAACATTCAAAAAAAACGTGTCCTTTATTTGCACCAAAGGATTTGGTGTTGATTTTGCAATAAATTTGGTGGGTAGTTTTGGTTGATAGGTTTTAATTAAAAACAAACAATCAACTAAATAAAAAAATAAAATACTCAATTGGTAATAGTAAATTATTTAAAATGAAAACATAAAAAATTAGTAGAACATTAATGAAAGGCTGTGGGTGAAAATTAAATGAATATTCCAAATAGCCTAAAAAATCTGTTTTATGGTTTTGGTGAGTATTAAAGAGATGATGGAAAATAGTAAAGTGTGCTACAAAGGAAAAAAGTCACAATGAAAAAAGTGAGTGCATTCCAAATAAAGTTACTACAGATTGATTAGAGTTTATGAGGGCAAAATTCGATGGGGGTACTTAAATTTTAATATAAAAATGAAAAAGGCGTGTCTCGGGCGTTATGTATTTTACACAAGAATCGGCATTACTAAGATAACTAGATGAACGAGAGGACCGTAAAATCCTCGCATGTATTGATAGCTAGTTTGAAATAGTTATTTCAGTCTTTGGTACATTCAAAATCGAATTGTCTTTTAGTAGAAGGGGGCTGGAATAAATTTAAAAAGGAAGTTTTTAAAATTTTAGATTATGAACTTCAATTTAATAAGAAAAAATTATATTTTATAACCATGAGAGGAAACGTAACTAAAAATATTTAATCATCAAAATTTTTAATAATTTTGTTATGATCATTTAATCAAATTTTTAAAATATATATTTAAATAAAATGGAATTACACAATGCTCCTCTGCTAGTGGTTTTTTCATATATCGGAATTAACACATAAATTCTTTTGAATATTTGAACATTAGTAGAACGGACAAGTGTGCTCGTTTGCTTGTTTGTCCTCGATCTGTGTTATAATAAGGAATATTAATATTTATTGGGTGTTAGGTAAATGGTCCAGAGTACATTACTAGAAAAAAAGATTCATAACTTTTAAAAGTATCAATTAAGTCTTTAGAAGTACTTTTTAGCTGGAATGAGAACAAAACAATGTTTAAATTTTACTCATCGCTCGGCAGTTTAGGAATTCCAAACAAACTTGCGCCAAAGTCCTTCTTGAGTTCGGTAAATTGAATAGAAAAATGTTAAAATCACAAAGGTTTTCAATTATTTTGCATTTTTCAAAGGTGAGAAGAAGATGTTTATAAAGTTTTATGGTTCCAAAATGTTTAACCAATTAAATTTTAACGTTTCGAATTTCACACCAAAGAGCCGTTATTAGTGTGTTGTTTTCTGTTTGAACGTATTTGACTACACAAAACTTAAAAATTAATTTTACATTTTTGAAGAATGTCAACCAATTAAACCCCTTAGTTCTTCACGAAAACTTTCTAAATGTTCAAAGGTTTTGCGTTGAATATATTTGCCGACAAAAGACAATCAGAATTTGTTATTTTCTAAAATCTTGTGGCATTGAAGGCATTTTCTGGATCAGAAAATATTAGGATTATCTATCAGAAAGGCCGACGAAGGCGGTTAATACTAATTTGGGATTTTACCTCTCTGGGTATTCCACGAGATGTGACTAAATATAATGAAAATTAATGTTTGAAAATATTTAAAAAATTAACTAACAATGCTATAATTAACTCTGAAAGGCAAAATTTATATGGTGTTATCCTGGTCGTACTTAGATATACTTAGTATATTTATTTTCGTCCTATCGGCTAGTCCTTGAATGGAATATTTAAATACTTAAGTTTTGTTGTGGGACTAATTTTTTTTATTTTATTAAGAAAACCGTGTTTATATTAAGAAATGTATGGGACCAATGTTAATTTTTTTTTTCCATTGAATATTAAATTTTTAAAAAACTATGTTTACGCTTCATGTAGAGGAATTATAGCAAGAGCGTTACTATCTCCTTAATTAAAATTAGTAATAAGGAAAGAATTTTAATTAAGAACCTCTTTATTTTAAATATTTGTGGTTTGGGTTGAATTTAAAATCAATACACATAAAAAAGCTAGGTCTTTATACTTTATACATCTGTTTGTCTTTAAATATATACAAAAACCGTTCTGATTAACGTTAATGTGTTCTGAATTTACATAAATAAAATTGTTTGTTTCTATATTTAATTTTCTCGGTGATAGCTCTCCAGCAAAGTGTTAAACAAAAAATTTTAGAATGACTCAATAAGCCTCAATAAAGATGTACATGATTTTATTGGAACTGAAAAGAAAATTTTAATAAAAGGGGTAATAATTTTAATTCAAGAGAGGTTTCTTCTCTTATTATTATCCTTGCCTCTCCATAAATGTAGTTTATATTCATTTTGATTCCCGCGAATGTGAAATATGTCTCACACAGGAAATGAGGACAATCTACATGGGGAATAAACAGTAAAAAGGCGACTTAACAAATTAACAATATCTCGAAAATGGATATCTAGCGGTGATGGGTACGATAAAAGCTTGGAGTAAAGACAAGAAAAATCTAAATTACCCCACTTTATTCCAACGTCAACATTCTCTCGGTTCGTCTTTCTATTTTCCCAATCGGAATGGTGGTCCCCTTTTCGCTCTTTAAAGGTGACATACGTTTGTTTTAATTTTGTATAAATTGTTTTGGATAACAGTCCGGATCACATAACAACACCAACTAACACAACGGGGGGCAAAAATTCGTTTTCGGTTGGTGGCATTTCTTGCTCAGCGTGAATGGTGTGGGGGGGAAGTTGTTTCTACCTTTGGAAAGTCCGGGCTCCTTCCTCCTTTCTATGATGACATCAATTCTTTAATACATGCTCTAAGGGCAAAAAGAAGAAAGGGAAAGATGCAGCAATTGAGAGCAAAGGGAAGAAGGTTAAATCAAAAGAAGCATAACCGCCAAAGAGTAAGAATTCACAACGTGGAAATTTTAAATAAAAACAGTTAAAATTTAATTGCAATTTAAAGAGTTGGTTGTTCTGTTTTTTTTATTTTTTAGGAGAAAAGAAGAAAAGACTAGACCAACCAAATCTGATAAGGACACAAAACAAGCACAAAGGTGGGTTGGAAGCATGAAGCGTTAAGACTGCGCATATAAGTCTGGAAAGGAAGGATGACAATTGGGGAAGGTACTAAGACCGCCACACCATTGGCTACATTTAGATGTTAATTGAAAACTTGAAAGAATCATAGATCTTCTTTATTTGTTTGTCAGCGTTCCACTGCCCACCAGGTAGACAAATCGAGAGCTTCAGTTAAGGCATCGCTTTCACCACTGCCATCATGCGAAAGGAAAATGCTGTTGCTTGCTGGCCCAAAATATAATTGTTGAATATTGCGACGAAATTGCTGCAAAAACCCTCTAGTAGCCAGTTTGGTGCCCGGATTGGTAACCGAAACATCTACGATCGAACATCACAAGAAAATAAAATTATATCCGGCCGACTGAAAAGGTGAAATTGGAGAAAGATTTTGTAAATAATTTGGGGGGGGGGTGAGCTTGATAATTACAATGAAAAATATTTTTAATAATCGTTCTTTTATTTTTTGTTGTGGAAGTGCTTGAAAAGAAGTAATAGTCGTTATGTACGCGTGTGAGCGAGTAAGACAAATCTATGAAACAAAATAAATAATATGATAATTGAGATTTTAGTAGAGAGGAATATATAATAATGTTAAATTGTTAGATTAGTGGGATATATTGTTGTTGTTTATTTGATTGTAAATAAATAAATAAGGATGTAATTGTGTGGTGGGTTTTTAGTAAGGTGGGTGGGGGTTTTTTTCAACTTTTTCTAAAGTGAAAATCCCCATATTTTTTTAAGAATTTTTGAATTTAAATTTTATTAAAATATTCAAAATACTTTTCCCTATTTATTTTTAAAATAGTCCAAGTTTGTTTTAATAAAATATGAAAGATTGAATTAAAAAAAAAAATATTACTAAATTAAAATCAAAATTAGTAACAAATTCGTTCAAATAATAATTTTGAATTCCTTTTAAAAATGTTCAAAATTATTTTGTTACCATTTTTTATTTCTTCCTTTTTATTTTTAAAAATAATGGGAAGGAGCAACATATCAATTGAAAAAACCTCCCCCCCAAAAATTCTTCTGATTTGGCTAAAAAATTCTTTGGTAAATTTTTATTTAAAAAATACTAAATTCCAAATAATTTATTTTCAGAAAGAAGAGAGAAACTTAAAAAGAACTAAACGTTCTCCTCAAGATACCAGTGATGGAGTGTTTTTATAATGCCTTTTGGACGATAAATTAAAACTATTTTAAAAAACAGGGATATTAAAGATTTTTGCATAAAATAAATTTAAATAAACAATTTCTTTTTTTTTCTTATTTACAAAATATTTTTAAAATTTAATAAGAAATTGTAAATTTTTTTATTCAGAAAGAAGGGTGTTCCCCAACTTTCCCTTATCCAGCCTGGTTTTTTTTATTCCTCTTTCTTGTTTGACTTAAAAATGTAGCAAATATAAGATTGTTCAGATTCGTCGCTGTTTTTTTACACAAAAGAGTTTTAAAATTTTAACAATTTCGTCAGTGGCGCTAAATATTATTTACTAACTAAAAATCTCCGAAAATATCTTTTCGTTCCTTCCACGTTTAAGTTTCCTCTCCCAAATTTCCCCAATCTTTCCCTTTATCCTCTGGACCAATCAAGCCTGGTTTTTTTGACAGAGAATTTTAAAATTCTTTTTTTTTAAATAATTTTTATTTATTTAATTTTTAAATTTAGGCAACATAAATTGATTGTAAAAAAGTCGATTTGTAACTTGTGGCCACTAAAAACCCAAAAAATTATCAACCAGAAAGAGGAATTCTTGCTTGAATTTTAAGAAATTGTTTTAAATTTTTCGCGATCATACAATCCTCCCGAGTTTTTATTCCTCATATGATACTCTTTAATGGTACATAGTTGGTATCAATAGAAAATATATCAAATATAAATAAATAGTTTTTCTTTTGACTAAAAATTTTATAAATATTTTATAATGCATACACTCCTACTCTACTACGTCAGAAATTGGGCCTCCTAGTTTTTTCAAAATATTTTTGGGTTCTTCTCAACGTGCTAAGATAAGGTCTTCAGTTCTGGGATTAAAAAGTTAATAAAATAAGAGATGAGAAAATTTTATATTGAAAAACGGAAAATGGGGTGCGTCAAACATGATTGGGGCCACTGGGTTTAAAGACATGGGGCCTATTTCAATATCCCGCCATCGCCAAGTTATATAGCTCGCAATTTATGCTCTCAGAAGGAAGACCTATGGCTTAGAGTTAATACAGAATATGTCGAG
This sequence comes from Meloidogyne arenaria, assembly GCA_036172955.1. NCBI lineage: Eukaryota > Metazoa > Nematoda > Chromadorea > Rhabditida > Meloidogynidae > Meloidogyne > Meloidogyne arenaria. The sequence goes on from JARQAB010000258.1 coordinate 32,472, forward strand.
AAGTAAACGGGGAAGCCCACTAGGATTTCTGACGCAGAGTGGATAATATGCCTTAATGCTTTAGTATTTTGTTTAGTACAAAAATATTGGGTGGGGGGTTTGAGTAAATTGTTGTTTTTATTTAAATTTTGTTAAAAATATAAAAAGACGTTGGTCCTATTTATTTTTAAATATTCCAAGTTTGTTTTAATACAAAAAGAAATTAAAGATTAAACATAAAAAAAAGAATATATAAATTAAATCAGAAAGGATCGCATTATTTTTTAAAAAACTTTTTTTAAAAATAATTTTTAAATAAAGAAGAAAGTTTAATAAAAAAATAATTATTTTGTTAACGATTTTTTATTTCTGTTCCTTTTTATGTGTTAAAAGAATGGAGAATGGCAACATAGGGGTCAATTTGAAAAACTCCACATAAAAATTCTTCTGATGTGCTAAAAATTTTGAGTGGTTAATTTTTATTTGGAAAAAAAAATTAGGGGGGGTCGTTCTTAGTGTTTTTGTTTGGAGTCAGTGTAGAAGAAGAGGGAGGAGAAGGGGGCGGAAAATGCTAAACGTTCCCTCGAAGTAGCGGGGGGTGGGACTTGAATGCTTTTGCTTTTATTGGATGAAACAAAATATAAAATTTTAAATATTTAAAATTGTACTAAATTGAAATTAAAAGATTTTTGTGTTACAAGAAATAACGATAATATTGTATTTCTTTTTCTTAATATTTGTTTGAGATTTCAAATAACTGTACAATGTCGCAAATTTTCTGTCCTGTGAAATATGCATAGAAACTGTAACAAACGGCCAGCTACTAGTGTCCCCAGTTTAGGAGATAATAGTTTCTTACGCTCCGAGATAAATAGATTAATCGCCTTCAAACTTGGTTTGTATATCTGCCGGCGGGTGGGGTGGGTCGGGGTGGGTGGGTCTGGGGCAGCAAGAATGCTTATATTTTAATTAATCTCGCAATTAATCCATTACAAATATTAATTCCATAAATGTGATTAAATATTATTCTTCATAATAAAAAGTTATTGTAAAATTCAAAATTTAAAAAATTTGATATTTTATCAATTTTTGACATTTTTTGATCAAAATTTTCTTCAAATATTTTCAAATTAATCAAATAAGCGATCAATCTTAATTTTGTGCATTTGCCTGCTTATTTTTGAGCTCGCTGTCCATGCTTTGTTATTGTCCATGTCTCACTGCCCGATTGTCAACTTTGATACCTAAATTTTTTTTTGTTTTATAAAAAATAAACCTTTTTCGAACGTTTAGATTTTTTAATTTGTGATTTGTATTAATTTCACTTAAAACTTTTCAAATTTTTAAGATTTTTAAAATGATAATAATTGGGTTGAGGATGACTTACATAAAATTCTTGGATATCAGTGACTCAGCACTGTGGCTGTATTATGCAACAAGCTAAAAATCAAACAGATAATGAAATTTTATAGAAGATTGAGAGTATCTTTTGATGAAGTACGAATGAGTTAATCATTGCCTCGAAATTGTTTAGACAAGTGCCACGAACTGGTAATCTCTTTTTTTTTCAATTTGGATATGGGGAATGATTTTTATATAAGAACTTTTCTTTCCTTCTGTTGTTTGATATCGGAACTAATTAATTTCCGAATTTATTGACATTATTTTAGTGAAAGTTAATTTTAAAATTCTTGAAGTTTGAAAGTTTTTTGACTTATTTAAAATTTAGCTGTTGTTTTTTTTATTTTGTCTAGTTTAATTTTTTAAATTTAAATTTTCGAATCCTTCTTTTAGTCAAAAACATTACCAAACAAAAAGGAGTATCACAATAGAATTGGAAAATTAAATAAAAAGATTAAATGCAACACTAAACCTTTGAATGACGAAGAATGATTATGAACCTCCACAAGGTTTTGGAATATTCACAAGAAAATTGAATCAAAAAAGAAAGGAAAAGTACAACGAAAACGTGGGAAAGTAGTAGTGAAGAAGAAGAAGATGTTGGGGAACAACACCAAAAATGTTTTTTTTAAGTTTAAAATTTGGGTTTTTACTGTTTTTTCTCTCTAACTTTAAAATATCTTTAGGGGAATGAAATTTTCGTTTTTTGTGGTATTTTAGTTGGAATGACTTTTTATATTTTTTTGGAGGTTCCTACAAAATTTTTAATTTTTTAACTTTCAAACACCTTAAAATTTACTATATTTTTTTTGAAAATACTATTAGAATTTTTATTTTTCTAGCTTCCCTCGGTTAATAAAGATGTAAAACAAGACAATAAAAATTCTTCAGAGAAATCAGATTTGGACAAATTCGAGGAAAAACTCAAGAAAAAGATATAGAGGAAAGGGATGCTCTTTCGAAACGAAATAAAGGAAAGGAAAGTAAAAAGACTCGCCATATAAGTCAAAAAATCTGAGGCTAGAAGTTTGCTGAAGCAGCACAAAAAGATTAAATTAGAAATGAAGCAAGAAGATAAAGAAGAAATGTTAAATAAATACGTATGAAGGCGAAAATGTTATTTAAATAATAGAAAGGAAGATAAAAGAATGGAATTGGAAGCACAAGTTAGGGATGATGAAACTCTTTTGCTCGAGAAAGGTTTTGGAAGTGTTTTTTTGATAATTTTAAGAAATAATTTTTAAAATGAACGGTAACATAGTTTTTGGGATTTCTCTCTGAATTTATTATTAAATATTTTGTGCATATAACAAATCATAATTTTTATGTTTTTTTTTGGTTTAAAATAAAAATTAAAATGGTTTTATTTTAAGTTTTCATATTCGTGTCTCACATTTTTCTAGTTAACAACCTAAATAATAATTCTCGTCGATCATTTTAAATTTCAAATAACAAATTCTTATTCAGACAGGATTTAAAAATTTTTTTAACGGTTTTTACATAAATGTTTTTTGCAAAATTTTTAGATTAAAACCAAAAAAGAAAATGGATGTTAATATCGGAAAGAAGTCTAACTTTTGTTAAAAAATTATGACAAAGGCTGGAATATACTTAAACCGAAAAGATATCACGTACCAGATACATCATCTAAATAAACAATTCCGGAAGATTATTTGAAGAACCAGATTCCCCTGGAGGTTCAGGACGTTTATAGGGGGAAGAGGAAATTAATGGCTGCTGTTTTTCATATGGGGCTAAGGATGCTATTAATAAGGTTTTTATTTATTTCTTAAAATTTGGCACTTGAATATTTGAAGGTTCGGACATAACGTTCATTTTTCGTTTTTTGACAGTTACTCTAGTTGACCAGTATTAGCCTACATCTCATAGTGTCAAAATATCACCTTTTGTGTTTATTGTAATACTTTTTGTCTATATTTTCGAACGCAGGTTCGAGCCCCATTTGATCTTTTTTTCGATTCGTGTAATTTTTTTTTTTGTCTCTAAAAGTTTTGCCCCCTAATCTTTGTTAAAAATTTGAATTTAATATATCCTTTACCAAGTGTGTGCCCACACTTTTTGAATTGCTTCAAATTCATGAATTAGAGTATTTATAAAAATTTTGTAGTGTTTTTCTTTAAAAATTCCTTTTCATCTAATTAAATAAATATTTTTAGAAAGAGACTTGGTTTATTATTGGGGATGATGAGCATATAGATTTGTTGAACTTTGCAACATTGGAAGGAACAAAAGAGAAGGAAGTTTTTAATAATTTTATTTTATTTTCAATATATTTGTAACGAAAAAAGTTTTTGTCTGCAGAAGAAAATAATAAATTAAGTTTGCAAGAAACCAGAGAACATTACCAGTGTTTCTTATGAGAGAATTTATTGAAGCGGTTAAAGAACTCAATATTAATATTGAAGGAGAGACAGGTTTCAGGCAAAACAACAACAATTCCTCATATCTGTATGAATCTGGATTTGTTCGAAAATAAAAGATTGGATGTACTCACTAGAAGATTTGCAGCGATGAGTGTTGCTGGCTAGAGTTTTCTGAGAACTGAATACAAAAATTGGTGCGGGTTTGTTTATTTTTTTGAAATTAATTTTTTGGAATTATTTTTTGAGGCTGACTTTTTATCCCACTCTTTATAGAATTGTAGGTATGAAGAAAAAAATTGAGATGTATTCCTAACAGTAAAATATTTTTTTGAATATAAATATGAAAAACCTTTGTTTTGTAATTTTAACCACTCCATCTTTCTACAATAATCTTTATTTTATCTATTTTATTGGTATGTTGGATATACAAACATTCGATTTGAAGATTGTACGTCATAAGAACAAACAATTAAATATATGACGGATGAATGCCTTTTGCGATATTTCTAAATGAACCTGATTTGGCTTCTATAGTGTTTTTAATGATTGTGAAAGCTCACGAACGACAGTTTTTTTTATTTCTTTTTAATTATAAAAAAATTTTCTTTTTAGTTACATACAGATGTTTTTATTTTGTTCTAGTTAAGATATTGCTCGTTTCAGAAAAGATTTAAAAAAAAAAAACTTTTTAATTTCATTCATCAGCTACTTTAGATGCTTTTAAATTTTCTACATTTTTTGATGATGCACCAATCTTTAGAATTCCTGGAAGAAGATTTCCTGTCCCAACTTTATTATACAAAAGCACCAGAGGCTGATTACTTGGATGGTATTTTATTTTGAAAAGTAAAACTTAAAAGGGTAATAAATGAAAAGTTTTTAATTTCGTTGTAGTGTATGGATATCTTTGGATTTTCGTTTTGTTATAGGAGTTTCGAATCCATGGGTGGTAATATCTTAATTTTGCTAAATTGTAAATATCTGCAAATTAGATTTTGTAATAAATAAACTATGCAATCGAATTTCATTATAAAGTCTAAAAACTTTGCCAATTTTTTTAGAAAAAATAATTTTTTTAGCTGCAATGATATCTGTTTTTCTTCAAATTCATTTAACCAACCTTTACCTGGTATATTTAGTATTTTAACTGGACAAGAGGAAATTGAAACTGTTCAGGAAGCATTACAAGAAAGAATTCAATTACTTTGTCAAGAATTAAAGAATTAATTGTTTTAACCTATCTATGCTAATTTTACCCACACAGATTACATCAAAATATTTGAAACCAACACCTCCACAATGCCTGAAAGGTTTTTTTTGTTATCATTAAACTATTGATTTGATAACCTTGAAAGAGGAATCCTGGAAAGGAAATAATAAGTGAAGATAAAAGAAAAACCTTAACTTTTAATTTTCTTTTTAATTTTTAGTGGTTTTTAGCTACAAAGATGCAGAAACTTTCAGTTACATTGTGGAATTGGTTTATGTAATAGATCCAGGTTTTTGTCAAAACCATCCTCGTATGATGCTAGAGGGGAATGATCATTTAAATTATTGTTACTATTCAAAAGCTGCTGCAAATCAAGAGCGGTAGAGCAGGGCGAACTGGGACCTGGGAAGTGTTTTTAGATAGATACTCTTGGGCATATCAATATGAATTGGAAGATCAACCTATAACCTGAAATTCAAGAATTAATTTGGGACATGTTGTTTTTGATGCTTTTAGGTTTATTTTTTTTTTATTATGGGGACTGAAGCAGGCCCGTGGCCAGGATTTTTTTCGGGGGGGGGGGGGGGGGATTTTTTGGTCGCCGCAGGCGCCCAATTTTTATTTTCAGCGCGCAGGCGAAAATTTTGAGAATTTTTTAGAAGGCCGTAGGCCAAAAAAATTCACTTTTTCGACGCCGCAGGCGCCAAAATTTTGATTTTCCCCAGCGCCGCAGCGAACATTTTTTTGATTTTGGACCTCAAGAAGCAAATTTCTTCCTTTTTTAGCGCCGCAGGCGAAAATTTTTTTAAATTTCAGAGGCCTTAGCCAAAAAAATTCACTTTTTTTTTGCCCCCAGCCCTCCCCAAATTTTTTTTCTTTTTTCCTTTTTCCCATTTTCGTTCGGGGGGGGGGGGGGGGAATTCCCCCCCCCCCACCCCCCCTCCCCCTGGTTACGGGCCTGGACTGAAGAATCTTGTTTTAGATTATTAATTGGAGTGTTATGGTTTGCGGTATAGCTAATAATTCTTTATATTCCTCTCCTAAAGGTCGGGAATGTTTTTTTGTTAATCCCCTTGTTTTAATTTTTCATTTAAAATTTTTAGTTTGGGAAATTACTGATTTGGTTCATTTGATTTTCGTGGACCCACCTCCCTAATACAATTTAGCACTGATTAGAACATTTATATGCTCTTGTGCTTTAAATCATAAAAGGAAATGTTAAAAATTGGTCGACGAATGGCTGAATGTCCTTGTTGATCCTGCCATGTCAAAAATGGTTATGGCATCAGAAAGTAAAGAAGATTAATTCTTTTAATATTCTTTTTTAAAGATATGAATGTTCAGAGGAAATTATTACATTGCAGCAATCTTTCTGTTCAACGCTGCCATTTTTTATAATAGACCACAGCAATGTAATTCATGCAGATACTGCAAGAAATTGTTTTTGGTCTGGCAGGAGAATCAGTTAACTGTTCTTAATGTTTTTAATAAATGGAGAGAAACTAATTTTTCTTTGCAGTGGTGAGGATTTTTTTAGATTAAATTTGGTTACATTGAAGATATTTTTAGCGCGAAATAAAATGATCATCGATGAGATAGTTCTTGTTTATAACCTTATATCTATGGTTGAAGTCCTAGGAATCTCCAGATCCTGGAAATCGCAGATATCTGGCTTTCAGAGCGGATCCGCCAACCCTTTCCTAAAATTATCAAAAAATTTATTTCAAGAAAATAAAAATGTGTTTCCGTCTTTCTAGGTGTATGTGAAATTTTTACCGCATAGAACAATGAAAGAGCTAGAGATATTCGTGATCATTGGAAGGTCTACTTGAAAAGGAGTGAAATTTGACCGGGTCAATCTTAGTATCTTTTTTTAAAAAAGAATATATGGCCTGTTCAAATTTCCAGAAATCTTCAAATACCCATGAATATACAAAAGCATAACTTTCTGTTATTTCCAATAATTTGGCTACTTCAAGACAAAGGTGGACATTAAGTCGAAAACCGTAAACACAGGACATACGTACAGCAGGCATCCAACTTCTTGTTTATTCAGAAGACAGGCCTAGATGGGTTTGTATTTTATTACGAATTAGTTTTTACTACAAAAGGAATTTATGCGTGAAGTAAAGTTTTTTGTAAATTCCTGGTTGAAAATAAACTGCTTTTAGATAAGTGGAATGGGATCCAAATGGGATAGCTGAATGGTTTTGCCCGCACATTACTACAAACAAAATCAACTGAGACATTGGTCACCAAAGAAAATGTCCACAACAAATGGGGGAAAACAACGTCTCTTCTCTCTAGTAAGTGACGAGGTGTAGTTGAGTAGAGGGGTTCTGTGATTTTTTTGTGGTTTTTTTGTTCTAGGTCGTGATGGGGTTATTGATTTGTGGGTTCTAATGTCAAATAAAAGAAATTATTTTTTTTGGTACCTAATGTAAAAATTAAGATTGACAAAATATCAATTTTATACAAACAAAAAAATCAACAAAAAATTAAAAAAAATTCAACAAATTTTACATTTTTATTGTGAATTGGGGTTTTCTTCTATTCCTTTTCCTTCTCTTTGTTCATTTTATTACTAGTTTTCGATATTGGTTAATATTTCTCAAATTTTTTTTGTTTGGCCGATATAAAAGCATATTCTGGGGAAAGAAAAATGTTTTAATAACTCAAGGATCCATCCCCTCTCTAATTAATGACCCATAACTATACGAGCCGAAGGACAAAAGAGTGATCGGCCATGACCTAAGTAAAGAAAAAATTTAGTATTTGGGAACATTTCCACAATTAATGTACCATAAACTCTAGCTTTTTGCATCAAAAAAACCATTGTAGTTTTCAATAAGTCATTTTCTGTAAGTGGGTGAGGGACTATGAGCCATTGCATACTATTAAAAGCTTGGACATGCCCCACCAAAAGTCTATATCAGCAGTAATGTTAAATGTCTTGGATTAAACATTCAATTCCATAAACGCCGAATACATTATCATTTCCTT